>SJJU01000278.1:0-97190 GCA_012932125.1 Conopomorpha cramerella
CGCTAGGATCAGTCGCGAGGCGAGATTCAATAAAAAAAATGAGGCGTCTCGTAGAAAACCACCATGGTGTTAAGTAACACGTCAATAAGTATCATATAAATTTAGGGTTACAAAAAGTATTACCAGAATTTAATGATTTATAGTCTGGCCAGCGAGTCGTGGCATTTACGATTTATTGAGATTTGACTTGCAACTCCAGCAAAGTAGCCCCACACAGTGTCTGACATACCACTGACAAACACGTCTGTCTAATATTTTTAATGTGCGATCAGGAACTTAGTTTATGATATTTTGGAGTGATACTCGGCTATGAAACGTGATGTTAAAGATGTTTTCTAGGAGAATATGCAATATTTTTCTGAAATTGTTGCTGCGTCAGTAAATGTAAACTATAATCAAACTATCTTGGTCCTAGCTGATCGAGAAGAAGTGGAAAAGATACGAATTTTAATTATTAAAATATAAAATATTTAAATTAAGATGTGTTTTTATTTGCATTCAATTACTTAGTGGGTACCTACTTAGTAAACTAACCTAAGTACAGGTGAGCTTTAGCTCACGTCGCACAGGGGCAGAACGACTAGAAAACCCTACGGGATTATATCTGTTGTATATGTGCTATGGGAAGCGAAAGCAAGCAATCTCTGGTAGGGTTCATAGAAACTACAACCGCGGCCCCGGAACCGTTATGTGTGCCGTCACTTTAACCCTGAGTCCTATAAGTTATTTTACACATTTTTGACAAACAACGTTTAATGATATTTCGAAATTGCATGAAAGAAAACCCCGTTACCCTGGTCAGATAAGGTCTTGAAGCACGCCAGCATCAAGTCAATCATCAAGTATTAATATCGATCGTTTTTCCGAATTCAATCAATATTTTTCAGAGATACCAGGTAGCCTTTTTTTTTCAAATTTGCCGCCATTTTTTTATGGCATGACTCGCTGGGCAGACTATAGGTATCTATGCCAACCACGTAAAAAAAACAATGCTCGAATGACAATCAACAAAGTTACCAGTTGCGTGAACCACGTAATTCCAGCGGTGTCCATATCAGTGGCGGTGTATCCGTAATGGATTTTTTCCTACAACAAAAGTGGCCCGCCGTCATCGTCTGTAGACATTGTAGAAACTTTCTTTGACATAATACTGAGACATAATGGCAATATACTGATGAAATTCCAGCTAATGTTCTGAGGACATGTGGGCTTAAACTGACTCCTTAATTGACGCGCCTGTTTCGCTTCTCTTTGGAGGCCGGAAAATACCGGACTCTTGGATCCTTGCCAATGTGCAACCTGTACCTAAAAAGGGCAGTCTTGCTGTCCCTACCTGCTACAACGTGTCTCAATCCCCTCCATCCTCTGTAAGACGATGGAACGTGTACTGAATAGCAAGCTGCTGGCGCATCTTGAAGCCAACGACTTTCTCTCGGACCGACAATACAATTTCCGCCGAAAGCCACGGGGGACCTTCTTGCTTGCGTCATGCAAATCTGGAGTAGGGCCTGGGAGAGACACGGCGAAACCTTGTCTGTCTCCCTGGACATCTCCGAGGCATTAGATAAGGTCTGGCATGACAGTCTTGTTGGCAAGCTTCCGGCTTTTGCACTGCCTGTTGGTTTCTGCACATGGTTGGTAGATTTCCCCTGAAGGAACGATCACTCCGAGTAGTCACGGTTGGCTGCTCGTCAGATCTAATGACAATTAATGTCGGGATACATGCAGCATACAGGGTTTTGTTCTCTCTGCAACACTCTTTCTGCTCCATATAATAAACGACCTGCTGAAACCTGGTGACTATGGGTATGCAGATGATTTGTAGAGTTACACTTCTGACGCAAGAGGCAGCGAAATGCAAATTCAGAGATGTATTGGTATAGCGTTTAAACCTGTCCCTTAATGAAGTCGCAGCTTGGGGCGAGGCCAATCTGGTCAGGTTAAATGCGTATCAGATCCAGGCGTGTCTATTCTCATGGTTACGAGCTTATCTGTCTTCTATGCATTTCGGAGGGTGTGCTTACGGAGTTTCAAAGCCTAATACCCCCTCGCACTTTTACAATAGGACAACCAAGAGAACGGCAAGACCTCATCCACACCAGGTGGATATTCCATTTATGCGAACCAAACGGTTTGCGTCTACTTTCATATTGCGAACCGCCAGAATGTGGAATGAATTGACGGAGTCTGTGTTTCCTGCACAGTATAGTCTGGAGGTCCTCACGTTTCGAGGTACCTATGGAACAAGTGTGCTCCATCGTAGTCCACATCGCTGCTTAACATCAGGCAGGAACCATCATCATGTTTAAAGAAACCAAGTTTCCAACGTATGGTTTCTTTGCAAAAATTGCAGCGTTTTACACCCGTTAAATTTCAATGTTTAGAATGTATCTAAGGACAATATGTTACAGTATGATAGAGTACATCGTACTGTTGCAACTAGGATGTGGCATCTGTTATAAAAAACCCATCTTTGCTCCGCTTCGTCTCAATAAAAATGCAGTTAAACGCGTTTCGTTTACGAATACATTTAGAAGGTATGCTCCAGACCAGCGCGCCGTGTTTGGTATGTTGTAAGCCTTAAAAAAAACTACTTTTTCACATTCTCTCACCTAAGGAGGAGTTTTCTAAAAAAATCAATCTGTCAAAGAAAAGATGCAATTTTTTTACTAAAGAATACTCATTGACCTAAGTACCAAAGTGGTTATGGATAGGTCCTGATAGATCCAGGAAACAAACTTTAAGTAGGTTGGTTTTTTAGTAGAAACATTTTTTATGTACTTACGTACATCATGATGATAATTTTTTTATTAATTCAAGTTCCGAAAGACACATGGATCTTATTACACCCTATCATGTCGGGTTAAACACTCTTGGTGAACCGTAAGCGTCTGCTTAGGAAGTGCCTTTGGGATTATAACGCGTGAAGTGTTTATTTTTTTATAGTAATGACATAACAGTGATTCTTAGGCCGTCCACATACTCTGGCTCCAGACAGGGACATATTTAGGATTTAATTCCCCTCATAATCATCTGGGTTAAGGAGGATAGCAGGCGCAGCGATAGCAGGCGGCTTCAGCCTTCAGTTTGCAACGTCGCGGTTACAAAGGCAGCAAAGGAGGTGGGAGATACTCAATCGGTATTTTCGTCTAACGCCGCACATCCATCGCAGCATGTTCATATTTGCTATATACAGCTTCTGCTTGTGCTGCTTCAACATTGGCAACACCTCACATACATTACGGCAAGTAACAGATGACACCCATCACCTCTTACATGTGACATACAAATACACAGAGTTAAGCTGTTACTTTACTGTGACATTATTAGTTACAAATAAAATAATTGAGAAAGAATATGGGCAAAAAATTATTTGATAATATGAGAATATTGTAAATGTCACTTATACCAACCAACCTTTAAAATTATTTTTTTATTTATCATTCATTCAAAAGTAAGACCTGGGTTTTAAATATGTAGAATAATAGCATAGTATACTAATAATGTGTGAAAAGTAGTAATTAATATCTTTCAAAGTTAAATAAAAATCATCATTATCAAATTTAGACCATCTTTGGTGTAGGGTCATTCAATTCAAAATTCAAATTAAAACAATAACTGAATGTTATATGGTTGTCCCACTCACTCATTTGACGCTCAACTCAATCGTTCACAAGTATTGTGAGAGAGCGTAGATGGTGTTCGATCTCGATGCGACAATTCATATGCCTCATTGTGAAGTGTGACAAAATATACTTATGAAGTGATGGAACAATCTGTCATTTTGTATGGGACATTTGAGGTGACTCTTACATGAGTTGCACCTCTAGCGACCGTCATCCTAGAGGCAGGTGTCCTGACCACTAGTCCATGCCGGCCGTTGATTAGTAATAAAACTGCTCATTCTGTCTCTGACATAAACAACTAATTCTCGCTGCTTAATTAATTTTAAAGACTTGATGTGTAAAATGAAAAAGTAAATTGATTATTCCAAAGAATTCACCCTGGATTGTCAATTTCACCCAAATTGTCAAATGTGGAAAAAAACTCTAGTGAAAAAAATAGGCGCTAAAAATCAGAGTAACTTCACTTTATCTTAGTTAAGCAATAAAAAAATAGATTTAGTCTGACTCATTATTGCATCACATACTGCAGTGGGAAGTTTCAGATCCAAATCTGTTGAAAGTTTTCAAAAACCACCTCAATAGTACTGTTTTCTACAGTGAATAATTTGATTTTAATAGAGAAGGTTAGTACTTACTGTACATCCGCTGTGTGATCCAGATCTGAAATGAAAATTATTTTTTTTAAAGAAATTGCAGTAGATACATACCTTTTTACTAACATAATTTTTTCATAGTATAAACATAATATTGCTGAATCTTAAGATGTACCTATGGCTTATAAAATAAATAACATTAAAAAAGAAACATAATATTGCTATGCTATTGAACCTCAATGTTATGAACCAAATGATGGACACTGCAAGATCATCACTAGTTATAAACATACATCAAGACACAATTAAGTATATGCGAAGATATGCACGTTAAATCATGGACTATCCATGATTGATACACTGTATTAAATATGTAACATCTACTATAACATTATAGTAATGCAATAAAGATATTGAGTATTGACTATAATATAGTGAGCAATACTTACACTCGTATTTCACTTCGGGTATCATAAAATCATCTTCTGTTAATCCTAATTCTGGATCCATCGTGAATAATAGTAATTGAACTGAATTGAACTTGAATAGCAGATTTTCAGATCACAGATGTAATGTACAGAGAGAAAAACGATCATCTACAATCATTTCATTACATTAGACCCTGGTCCTGAATAATTCTGAATACTGTAAGATATCCTGAATTCCTGAATCTGGTTGAACTCCGATGATTAATGAAACCACCTGAATAACGTCAATATGCCAATATTTTTGTCAAATTATGAACTATTGATTTTTTTAAACTACCAATAGCGTGAACATCGAACGAAACCTCATATCAAGAAAGCACAGAATCAGCCAGTTGTAGAATCTGTCATTAACGTCAAAAAGAAAAAAAAAAACAAAAACAAATTTTTGAGTCATCGATTTTGATTTTTTCATAAAAGTTTGTTGGTTTAGACAGTGGGAAAGCTATTTTTATTTTTAGTGATATTTTTTGGACGTTTATATTTACATTTATCCAAAATGGATCCCATTGCTGTATTGCAAAACAGAATCGAGCAATTGGAAGCAAAATTAGGTTTATCTTCGGAAATACACGATGGTCAGAAGGCAGAAGGCGACTCTATCACTGCAAATTTACTGAACACCAACTCCGCTATAAATAACGCCACTGCCGGCCATGAAAAATTACAAGAAATTCTTCGTCAACCAAATGAACTAAACAACTACACTGACCCTAAATTAATGGAAAATGTATGTATTACAAATGTATGCTCTAAGCTGCAAGTTCTTCAGATTGATTTCAGATATTTTAATCCTTTATATTTATATACTTTCAGATGCAGGAGAAGAATATGCACATGCAAGAAGTGTTAGCTGCAGAGCCAGTTATCAAGCACCATTGCCACTGCATGCACAAAATCAAGCAGGTAAATTTATCTGCGGCTTCTGTAAAATGTAGTGTTGGTCAACAAAGAACCTGGGTTATTAATTTTGTTGATACTTCCTGTGTAATAAAAATTAGGGTAGTAAGTATAGCGTTTATAGGAAAATATGGCTCTTGTATAATGTTACTGCTCCTGCTACTACAGAAGGAAAAACAGGGAATTAGGTCAAATTGTAACTTGCATTCTGGTCCTCACTTCTCCTAGTTTTGTCAGAAAACTTTCACTGTTAATGTCAGTGTCTAGTCATGTTTTTCGTCAATTCAAGAAGCATCAATGCATAAATGCTGCAACAGTTCATATTATGAATGTCAACCATTATGGTGATCTTTTTTTATTATTATGCAGGTACTGTCAACCCAGAGGTTGACACTGTACCATCTGTTCTTGGTTGACAGTATCTGCTTATGGTCAATACAAACATGAAGCTAGACATGATCTGCACTAGTGTTTACTTCTGAGGTACTAAAACTTTATATACCCAAGTCTATAACATTGCCAATTATATCATCAGACCATGCCCCTTCTCTCCCAGGGGACAGGTAGGGACAAGCTATTGTAACAAGTATTTGTTACAGAAATATTTCCATACCATGGAATGGGGCTGTATTGGGTCAATTTTATATTAGGTGAATAGGAATAAATTGCTTTTTTCAATATGGTGTCTAATGCTAACTCAATTTTATACAGATTTTATGTGATCAATGCAATTTATTTCAATTCACTCTTATCACCCTTTAAAAGTGGTTTTGTTTGAGAGTAGTGAAGTAGTTACATGTTTCTAAATTTTTTGTTTCTTTTTATAGGCAGCTCCAGTATTGGAATCTGAAGCTATAGAAAATGTCCCTCAAATGCAAGCTGCAGTAAACGAAATGCAAGCTACTGCTCAACAAATCAGAGAAGAATCAGATCAGGTAACTTAAAATTAAAATAATTTTAAATTATGCCAAGATGCCCATGTTTACCCTACTTTGGCTGTCAAATGTAAATACAAACGATAATTTTCTAAAAAAAAATATTCTGTCTAGTATTGTTGAAAACTAAAGAGATGCAACTTCATTCGACTTTGACTCTTATATATTTTTTTATATAATTTTCGTTCTCCTATTAAGTACTTTCATACCTGTCTTAAATTCACATCCGTACCATCCATCCATACATCATCCTGACATGGGCATGATAGCAATAGTTAATTTTGAAAATGAAAATTATTGTGACATATGACAATATGAAGAAACAACATGGATGAATATGGACGAGACCTGTCTGAACTTACATGACTATAGCATGTTATTTCACAAATGATGAATGCAGCACTTTATTTCGAAGTTGTAATAGTAATACCATGTCGTGCAGGTGGCGCAGGGTATTACCGAGCTGGCGGAGACGTGTGGCGCAGCGGCGGCGGAGGCCTCGCAGCAGCTGGCAGACGTGGCTGCCAAAGTCGAGCAGATAGAGCTTAGGTCGCCTAGGCGCCGCAATGGATTGGATTAATGGTTCAATGATATTGCTTTATTGAATTTTAAAATATAAAGTGCTATTTATTGAAATACCTATTGTCTTTAATTTCGGGGTTTATAAATCCATTTTTTTTATCTATTTCGGTATACCCCGCGTCTTTCAGAGTATTAGGTTGGTAAGTAGGTACCCCTCTTCTGTGAAATGAAAATAGAATTTATTTGAATTTAATTTTATTTTCTATTCACGGATATCTTCCATGTGTTCATGGGAGATGTGATGTGATAGAACATGAGGTTATTTGGACAACATACAGACGAACAAACTGTGTTTGTCCATATCTTTATCTAAGGAAAAGTGGGAGCAGAGAAACAGGTTCTGTAGAACTAATGGGACATACTTAACCTACTCAAAAAAAGTCCCGACATTAATTATTTTTTTCTACAATAAATTAAATTTTAAACGATATAGGTAAGTAGAGCAAACTTCACTTTAATGTCTACAGTGGCACGAGGAGGAATTATAAATCCAACCACAATATATAAACCAGTTGGCAGCACCACGAGGTGGAAGGGCAAATTTTATTGTGCTTCCAGAGAATCCTGAATGAACATATCTTCTTTATTGCACACTTTACATTACAAATTTGAAACTAAGAATGGTATTATTGCAGAAGGCGACCTTATCGCTCAGAGCGATTTCTTCAGGTAACTATCATGTCCTTAGTGACTCAGTTTACATAGAATGCTAATGGACAAAAACATTTAATAATTTAAATATAACCAGGGTGTTAAAAGTAGGTATTAACTCTCATGTTTTATCACCAAAATTCGTGGATAATGGAAAGTGTAGGTAGTACATAAGCAAACCCTTCGGCTTTTGGACATTTCAGATTATTTTTGCAATGGCTCTATGTTGTATGTAGCTGGGGCTGACTGTTAAAATTGTAGCCACAAAAAAAAAAAAAGTAAGCCAATATTACAAAAAAAAAATGCAGAATAGCTATATGGCTTATATGCCTTTACCTGTTCATTTTGAATGAATATAAAAAAGTAAGCAGGGTTGGCCGTCATTGCTTATGTCAGTTCTTTGATCAATCTTCATAACAAACAAAAATGGCAGAGGCCGAGGTGGACGCAAATCCTGCGGTTACTGATGAAAATGATGATAATTGGCTTTATGGAGACTCCACTACGATACCACAAACTGAAGAAACGAGTGAGAAAAATGGACAAAGCAATGAAGTTAACGAAAGCGAACCCACTGTAAGTATTAACTTAGTTATGCTACATAACCTATCATTGCAATTATTTTTGTTTGGATCTCTAGATTGTTACATTTAATAATAACAAATGCAACAATGCTTTACACACTTGCTAATACTTTCAGAAGGATTCAGAAGAGAAAGACCAGGAAGCTGAAGGTGGCGACGACTCGCATTTTAACGACGAACACTTCGCAGAGATTTCTAAAGATGACCAAGCAAACGGAGATGAGGATAGCCAAGATAACGCCGATACCGACTCCGACGACAGCGACGACGTTAAAGTTACTATCGGCGACATTAAAACTGGATCGCAATATGCCAGTTTGAATATAAAGGTATGTATCATAATAGAATTATGAACAAAAGCATCTTGTGTATGTTGTATACCTTACTAATGCCATTCATAACACTGGTTTGGACTAATACCATACTTATGTTATTAGCCAGCCACTGTTAGAATGAATGAAAATTTGTATGAATGTAAATGAAGCGAAAGGGGTATGTGAGGACCGTGACAAATGGAGATCTGTAGTAGGATACGCCTGTCTCTCAGAGGGGTAGGCCTCTGCAAATCAGCGATAGCACTGGCACTAAAACAATAGTGATTCGTGTAGGGGTGGTAGTTCCCCGAGAGATGGTGGTCAAACGCTTGTTCATAGTGATTAAAAAAAAAAAAAAGACAGTTTTTTCTTTGTTTTACTCCCACAAATAAATGTAACGTTTAATGATAAATGTAATAAATGAAAATGTACTAAGCGTGGTTGATTTAAGTACTTGAAGGTATTCTACTTGCAATAGGGTAGTAGTAGGGTAGTCTATGTCTAAATCCAAACTCAGGTAAATCCTCCCTTAAGGGAGGGAACCCAGATTCCAAATGGGTACTACTAGTGTATCCATCATACAGCATGATTTGATGACATGTATGCACTTTTTTAATTAGTGACACTGAATATTAGTAATAGATATATAATTCCTGTTGTCAATCTTCAGCGAGGCCTAGTGGCCCAAGATAAGCCCCGAGCTGGCGTGGTTGGTAGTAAGGTGGCCTTGGAAGACCTGGAAGGAGCTGGTAATATAAATGGAGTGCCTGCCTTGGAGTTCAACATTGACACAATAGAAGACAAACCATGGAATAAACCTGGCGCAGATATTTCTGGTACTTTTTCTGTTTTATTGCTTCATATTCATCATAAAATATTATGTTTCCTATACATTGTGATGTTTTTAAATATTTTGGTGGAAAAAAGTATAATTGTTGGTTGTTCAGTATGAGGGGGTAAAGAAGTGGGTAAAGGGGCCATGACTTGTCCTGTGAATCCTCCTAACTATCTCCCTAGTTAACACCTTCTGGGTCAACTGTGATACTGTGAATTGAAAGAAACCTACCTATCCATATCTGTCTCCAGTGCTCTCTGAAATATAGTATATGAATGTATATTGTAAAGAAAGTCTTCATAATTGCACTGTTTTGTATTGCATTACTGCACAAAGCAATCTTGGATAAAACCTATAAACCACAATAAAAATATGTCAGGTCGCTTTCAGGGGCCAAACTTTCCCTTTCAAACATTTCGTTTTCAAAAGTATAAAAGATTTTACAAAGTTACTCCTCGTTCTTACAGATTACTTCAACTATGGCTTTAATGAAGTGACATGGAATGCGTACTGCGACCGGCAGAGGAGAATGCGTAGCGGCGAGGCCGGCGGCGCCCCGGGGCCGCAGCCGAGAGGCCCGCCGCCCGACATGCGCCGTATGCCAGGTAAAAAATAAATATAATCTGCGATCTTCATTATCATCCACCGTAAAACAATTAATTAACAATATTAACATATGGGCCGGGTGAGTAGAGGTCGCCCCAGAAGGACATATGTTGACCAGATTGGTGATGTCCTGGCCGAAGGTGGCGTGAAAAGTACTCGAAACCGGAGGTCATGTATGAAAAGATGTATGAATGTAGATGAAGCGAAAGGGGTATGTCAGGACCGTGACAAATGGAGATCTGTAGTCTCTGCCTACCCCTCTGGGAGACAGGCGTGAAGTGTATGTATGTATGTACATATTAACATACACATTTGATTCATTGTTTTGATGACGAATGACGGATCCTGCTGACCAATCTTACAGTATACGGAGTCCTTAAACTACCATTAGCATTTCTATTGCTTTAAAAGGCTTATTGCTGGTGAGCGTTGTTTGCGGAATATTTCATTTCGTAATACTGGACCGTCGATCGTTGTACTATTATGTAAACTGATATTGTATGTAACAGTTCCAATGCGACAAGATGAGATGCCTCCTCAAATGATGATGAATCCATACCAGCCTCGTGAGAACACCATCCAGGTAAGAACATTACACATTTGTCTGTTAATTAATTATTCCAACTGGAAATAGTCTCATTGGATTTCTATTATAAAAAAAAAACTTCACGGCCTTTCGTCCCAAAGTGAGATAGGCAGCAACAGCCTGCTAAGCAAGTGCCCACGGTTCACCAAGCGTATTTAACCCAACGTAGCAGGGGGTGAGCCCATCACCGTTACATGGTACACACACCTTGTGGTGTGCGGGTTTCTTTACGATGTTGTCCTTCACTATTAACATAATCCGTTTAAAATCAAAGTCCGCTTTGTAAATCTTACCGAATGTTATCTGAATTCCTGAAATGTCTCGATAATGATGTGGTGACTATCATAGCTTATTAGACGAAATTTTTTTTTCAGTTTATAGTATATTTTTAATACATAGTTATTTTTATAAAAGACATTCTGTGTCATTACATCCGACTTTTATTTCACATATGTACGTTTATTAGACTAACCTTGTGAAGCACCAACTGAGGAATTGTAATCCAAACTTGATGCAAAAAACATTTATTCTACTTCTAGATATCTTTTTTTTTTGTTGTTGTTTTATCAGATATTGTCATTATTATAATCCGACATTTTCTTAGTAGATAATATAGCTCATATTTAAGAAATTGGCATTCGCAGATTACTTTTACCAAAATGTGGAGATTGCCGGTTTTGTTTTTACATGCCTCAATTGATAGAATTAATTAATGTGCCATCCGCTGAATTTTTGTGAACATAATATAAAGTGACAATAATGCGTAAATTTCAGAAAATCACTTAATTCGCCATAGCCATAGCGAATTAAGTGATTTTTTCCATGCCATACCGTACCATATAGAAGTCAAAATGGTTTCATTTGGGGTCGTCTTCGACACCCCGACGGCGATGCGTCTACTAATAACCCTGTTTTGTAAATACATAATGAGTTGTGTGTGTGTGCCGCTAGGTGATGACGGCGGAGCGGCGCGAGTACGGGCGCGCGCGCGAGCCGCCGCCGCCGGAGTTCTACGCGCCGCCCCCCGCGCCGCACCCCCCGCACCCGCCGCACCCGCCGCACGCCGCGCCCTACTACCCCCAGCCGCACTACGACGAGCCCTGGGGTCAGTCACACACAATCTACACTATAATACACTACCCGCCGAACTTTGGTATCGCATAGATATTGCTCCAACTTGCTTAGGGTTGGACCTGACGGCAGCAAGGAAGCAAAGGCCTCTTGCCCTCGCTCTTTCGTACAGGGCCGATACATGACGTTTATTTAACAGATTTTAGTTCCTACTTGTGTCATTAATGTCACGCTGCCCATTCGAAACATGACATTAGCAGACAGGAACCAAATACTATAGAAAATTCTCCCGTGGCCGGTGGTTACTCTTGCTGGCTAAGTCGCGACCGATGATACGATCCGATGATGCGAATCGAGTGCCACTGCTGTTGAGCAAGTGCCGTGTATCCTCCAAAGTGTTCTAGGCAACAGCAAGTTCATAATTGTCCAGGTCACGCGGAGCCGCCGCCGGGCTGGGCCCCGTCGGAGATCAAGGAGCTGACGCCGGGCCCGGGCGCCGCCCCCGCGCCCGCCCCCGCCTTCCCCGCGCCGCCCTACCGCGACCTGCGCGACCCCTTCCCGCCGCGCGCCATGCCGCCGCACCACCGGATAGAGGTTACTCTCACTCTTTATACCTTACAAACATATTAGTTCAATTTCACTGACCAAATCTGATCATATTTGACTAAATCATCACTAGAAAGAGTATTTGACATTAATTTACTCTGGTTATCCCGTATTTCACGACCAAATCACTGGACACCATGTCAACATCATCATTATCAGCCCATCCACTGCTGGCCATAGGCCTCTCCAATTGCAAGTCACTGTGATCTGTTTTCGGCTTCTCGCTATCATCTTTCTCGATATCAATATTATATCATCAGTCCACCTTGTCTGAGCCTACACTCCGTTTGCCGACACGCGGTCTCCGCTCGAGAAATCATGTCAACATGTTTTCTTATTAAGCCAACAATTCTATGCATTTTAAATATGTATTTTAATAGTTAACAAAGAATACTTGCCACATATCGTGCGTTTATTGACTTATGACGGTTTCAAGTGGTTACCGTTTTAAAGCTGAAAATTATAAAATTTAAACCTACTTGCCTTTACGCTTCAGTACTAACATCACTTTTTTATTTCAAATAAGCAAGAGTTTGACCACCATTGCCTGCAATTACCTGTTCATCGCTGATTTAAAGACGCCCAGATTAATATTCTGAGCAACAGAAACAGACTCTGGAAAGACAATCCACAATCTGGCGATTTATCTTGTTTTACATAACTCTGTTTTCTGACAGGACGAGCGAGAGCGGGACCGCGAGCGGGAAAGAGAGCGCGAGCGTGAGCGGGAACGAGAGAGAGAGAGGGAGAGAGAACGCGATAGAGATCGCGAACGATCGCGATCCATTAAGCCAGACAGGGATAGAACGAGGGAAAAGTAAGTTATAAATTAGTTTTTTTTATTATTTATGTACGACATGAGTGGCTCAGGCTAGCTGGACAACAATGACTGGAAAACATGAAGTTTCTCGTAAATCCTTAAATGTGACTCCAGAAATTCAACGTTATTGCTGTCACAAATTGCGTCACTACAATCTAATTAAGAAACCATATTCAAAAACGCTCCCGTTACTCAGATTCAGAGGTATCCAGCCAGAATGTTTCTAAGTAAATTCAAGCTGACTGGACATAGATTTTTGGATTTTTCTATTAAATCGTGATACTTACAGATCACAAAACTTTGGGCTCTATGGCTGTCACAAATATATGTGACGGCCTTTGATATACAAACACTTGTCAAAATCACTTCCTTTGCCGATATTGAGAGACCAGTTGTGTAGTGACCTATTAACCTGCTTAAATTATAATAATAATATAATGTAATATAATATAAATAATATAATAATGTAAAATTTTAAATTCACTTTTCAATTCATTTTATATTGTTTTGTTTTGTCTTGTCATTTAGCTTTACTTTTGTGCTCATCTCATATAGGGTAATAACCCTATACGCTGAACTGTTGAGTCGGATCGGAAGTCCTGTCTCTCGGAGTGAAACGAGCCTGTTCAGTGCACAATCAGGTAGTCTTACATTCTGCCGTACGTTGTTTATAATACGGCTAAACCTATAAATTACTTTCTAAGATATCGCAAAAAACCTGCGAAATGGAGACTGCGAAATGATGTCTCTGATAAAGTTACATCGATTGAAATGGTGTGAAATACTAGCGTTATCGTCCTTTTGTCGGTTTTTAATATAGTTTTGTGGATTAGCTGGAAACAATGTAGTAAACTATAAAAAATATGCTACTTAACGGTTCACACCAGCTTTATATCTCAGAAAGTACAAGTCGTACAGAATTGAGACCTGTACGACTTGAGGATTCTGGCATTCAAACGAAAAAATGACAGGTTGTGGCTTAGCCGTGTTTTAAGCAACGTACGGCAGCATTGTGAATTGGTGTGTAAATATCGTTTCATCCGTCAGATCGTACAGACGTGAGAGGTCGCGGTCCAGGTCGCGGCGCCACAAGTCGCGGTCGCGCTCGCCGCGCATGCGCGAGCGGGGCGAGCGGGAGCGCGAGCGACACCGCACGCCCGACCGGGAGCGGGAGCGCTCGCGGGACCGGGACCGGGAGAGGGAGCGGTCCCGGGACAGAGACCGGGAGAGGGAGCGCTCGCGGGACAGGGACCGGGAGCGCAGCGTCAAACCCAAGACGAAGGAACCCAAGGAAAAAGACGAGGAGAAGTGAACTAATTGTTCTGATGAGAATAGGAGTATACACGATTAAATAATAAGACATTAATTTACGCATGTCCGTTGTTTTTCTTATTCTGTCAATCCTGCGGTTTTTCAACTTGACACCATTTAGGTCGTATTCCACGGAGCAAATCGTATTAGGCAAACACTGAACAGTATAACTTGAGCTTTAGCCGGTATAGCTCAACTATTATGGTTTGTATATGAATTTATATCAACTTGATCTGAGTGGTGGCAAGTGGAAGAAACGCAATCCCGAAGCTAACTTGGCACGAGGGACATGTCTTAACCAATCTTACTAATATTATAAAGGGGAAAATGAGTTTGTTTGTTTGTCCCGCTTTCACGCCGTTACTACTGAACCAATTGCTTTGAAATTTTGCAGACGTATAGTTAGAAGTCCGGTTTAAATAATAGGGTACTTTTTATCCCGAAAAAATTGATGTTCCCGAGGGAAAATAAAAATATTCCTTTATACCGCAATAGATATAGCGGCGACGAGGCTCGCCATCCGTCACGTCAGGTCTCTCGGAGAGGCGAAAAGTAGACTGCGGAGGCTCGATTTGCCACGCTGAATGTTTGTGGAGGATTGGACAGTAAGATTGATAAAGTTTGCAAGGTGATGAATGATAAGAATATTGATCTAATGTGTGTGAATGAGACGAAGCGAAAGGGTATAGACAGTACCACGCATGGCACGTACTCCGCGTATTGGTCGGGAGTGCCGCATTGCCAGCGTGCATGTCAAGGCGTTGGTCTTGTCTTCTCGGAGCGAATGGCTGGTTGTTTGAAGAGCTACGAATGCGTGAACCCCAGACTCATATGGGCGAGACTCAAAGTTGGCATAAAACACTTGTTCGTGTTGGGTGTATATGCACTTGACATGTCTAAGCCACTTAGAGAACGCGAAGAGTTCTGGGAGAATGTCAGGGGTATGCTGTCAGAATGTAAGAGAAATGAGTTGATCATAGCGCTAGGGGATTTTAATGGAAAAGTGGGTATACAGCGTGATTTGTATGAAAGTGTTCTGGGCTTGTTTGGTGATGAAAGAGTGCACGAGAACGGTGAGAGCCTTCTCGAGATATGTATGGAGTGGGACCTTGCTGTGACAAACACCATGTTTGATCACAGGAAGATCCACACGTATACTTGGCAGCGGGGTGTAGATAGAAGTATGATTGACTTTGTGATTGTGGATGGACGACTGAAGCAGCATGTGCTTGACACTAGGGTTTATCGCGGTGCTAATGTTGGGACCGATCATTATTTGGTTGTCAGCCGAATTAGTGGTTTGTTCCGGGGTTGGCGTCATCAGGCTCCTGTTGTCAACACAAGCTTGCAAAGAATAAAAGTTGATCAACTCTGGAAGGATGACGTGAAAGAGAAGTATGAATAAATGCTGAAAGAAAGACTCAGTATAGTGAATGAAGAAATAAGAGAAGATGAGATAGATAATGTATGGAATATTTTTAAAAATGGTATGGTTGAGATAGCCACTGAGGTATGCGGGGTGCGAAAGAGGAAGAATGTCTCCAGAGACTGTGAGCTCTGGTGGGATGAGGAAGTAAGCAAGGGTGTGAATGAAAAGAAAAAGGCATGGATGGACGTGTTGGCCATGAGAGAGAACAGAACCCTGAGGTACCCCGGCATTCATTGCCATTAGATCGGACGAGCAGCCATCTGTGACTACTCGGAGCGATCGTTCCCTCAGGAAATCAGCCAACCACGCGCAGAAACCAACAGGCAGTCCAAACGACGGAAGCTTGCCAATCAAACTGTCGTGCCAGACCCTATCAAACGCCTTGGAGATATCCAGGGAGACAGCTAAAGTTTCCCCGTGTTTCTCCAAGGTCTCACTCCAGATGTGCGTGACGCATGCAAGAAGGTCCCCAGTGGACCGGTTTCGGCGGAAGCCATATTGCCGGTCAGAGAGGAGGTCGTTGGCTTCAAGATGCGTCAGCAGCTTGCTATTCAGTACACGTTCCATCGTCTTACAGAGGATGGAGGTGACCGAGATAGGTCTGTAGCAGGTAGGGTCAGCACGACTACCCTTTTTGGGTACAGGTTGCACATTGGCAAGCCTCCAAGTGTCTGGTAATTTTCCGGCCTCCAAGGAGAGGCGAAACAGGCGCGTCAAGGCAGGAGTCAATTCAGGCGCACATGTCCTCAGAACAATAGCTGGAATACCATCGGGGCCACTGGCTTTATTCACGTCTAGATCGCGCAACGCTTTACGTACCTCTTTTTGGCGAATGCGGATTTCGGGCATAGCCGTCACTCCATAGCCAGTCGTAGTTGGAGGTACCGCGTTACCAGCATCCAGACGCGAGGATTCCGCAAATAATGACGCAAGCAGATTTGCTTTGGCCTGGGCGGAGTGTGCAAGTTTCCCGTCAGACTTCAGCAGTGGAGGCAGTGAGGGGTTGCAGAAGTTCGCCTCGACCGCCTTTGCCAGCGACCAAAACGCTTTACTACCCGCAGTACATATACATACAGCCACTTGTAAATGCTGTTTATTCTCTTTTTACGTAGGTACCAACTATTCTACGATAGGTACCAACTAGTACCATGCTGGTACTAACTTTTCGTGTAAGGAGTTACTGAAAAATGCAACATGGTCCAGCCATCCTGACGCACACTGAAAATGCGCCATAACTGATGTTATAGAGCCGCCCTGTAGAGAATGAACACCCCACATACTGCAGCTGTATTTACCAAGTACCCCAGGTTTTATTCCTACTTTTCTAGTTTTTTTTGGCGTGATGCCTAATAATCCAGCTCATATTTTCAGTGTCGTGCATCTGAGTACATACGTTATCCCATTGCTTGCAGTGTAAGAAGTCTGAATAAAACGAAAGAGTTCTTGTAATATTATTACAGAAATGCTTTATTATAATTAATGTCTAAATAGATGGATCATCATATAAATGTTATCTAATACAAGCTACCGGGCGCAGCGGACTCGGCGCCGCGCCCACTCCATCACAATACAGGTTTACAAATCATTTTGTTAACATTTTTGTACAGCCATATACAATAATTTTCAATTACATCTAGACGTAAAAAATCTGAGGTGTCATAGGAAACTACGCTTCCTATAGTAGATAATTACATGGGGAATGAGGAGCAGCTACGCTTGTGACGTGCGACCGGCAAGGTAGACCTCGGACTATACTATCAGTACAGGACTTTACAATCATCACTATAACCACTACACTAGAGCACTAGTGCCACAACATACAACATAAGCGATCCCGGGCGCTCGCGGAGACTCACACAACTAAATAACTTAATTATCACCTACATAAAAATATACAAAAATATCATTTCCTCAAATAATCGACAAACTAACTATACACTCCGGCACTCACAATATTCGAACTATGTACGATTTAAAGCCGGCTTTATAACTTAAACGAGAGCTCGATTGAAGAAATTACAATAAACGAAAATTAATAATACAATCACGACTATAGTGCCGATTGTCTAGAACTGCCTGCGGCATTCTTTCATCACTTTCAAGATTCAAGGTCCCCTAGCCCAGCTAATAGTTAATCTACAACGAGCTAAAATACAGGAACGCACGGCGCGTCACGCCGTCGCTTCCCTTCGATTCATAAATTACACGTTGAATGAGACGTTCAAATATTTATACATAGATTTATACGAACAACGAATAATACTAGAACACTTAGATCTAGAGAGACGCGGTCGCGGAGACGACGGTGTCGACGCTGTACAAATATTGTTATAATAACGTTCTGTACATCAGTCTGTCGCTAGTCGTATGTACAGCCTTCGGCTCTCTATAGTTACAAATGTACTGTACAAGGGCGGGCGCGGCCTAGAGCGGCGGCGCCGGCGGCGGCGGCCCGATGGGGCCCAGCTCCGGCGGGGCCTTCATGAAGAACTTCTCCAGCTTCGCGATGATGTGCTTCCCGTAGGTGTACTTGCGCAGCGAGCCCACGTGCGGCCGGATCTTGTGCATGAGCACCTTGCGCTGCGTGGGCTCGGCCACGTCGATCATCTTCTGCACGACGTAGTTGGCGTACTGGTCCTTCATCATGACGTGGAGCGCGTTGTCGTTGAAGCCGCAGAGCTCGTCGATGAGCATGGCCCGCTCGGCGCGCGTGGCGTGCGACACGCACTTCTCGACGACGTTGGAGGCGAACTTGTGCTGCGAGAGCGCCAGCACCTTGCCGCGCACGGCGGCCACGAGGCGCGCGCGGTCCTCGGCGGCGCCGTGCTCCAGCACGTGCTGCACCACGTAGTTGCCGTACTGGTCCTGGATGAGCTGGTCCGTGTGCGCGTGGAGCTCGCCCAGCACGGGCGCGGTCTGCTCGCCCGTGCAGTGCTCCAGGATGCGCTGGATGACGCGACACCCGTACGGGTGCGTGGAGAGCGCGAACACCTGCCCGCCGAACGCGTTGATGATGAACTGCAGCGCGGCCGGCTCCACGCACTCGATGCACTTCTGCACCACGTGGTTGCCGTTCTGGTCCTTGACGCACTTGAGCACGTGGCCGTCCAGCTCGCGGACCACCTCCTGCTGCTGCTCGCCGCCGATGGACTCGAGCGCCTTCTGTATGACGCGGCACCCGTACATCTGCAGCGCCAGCGCCAGCACGTGCCCGCGCAGCTGTACAACACACAGACACACCTTTATTTATCACCCATACCGCTATAATACCTATATAATTATATACAAGTGCGTATAAAACGTAGTGTACACGCATCGTTGTGATCAATTTACCTTTTGTGCTAATGTCGTTTTCTGTTCCGTCGTGCCGAATTCGAAGAATTTCTGTATCACATAGTTGCCAAACACGTCTGTCATTAAATTGTACGCCGCGCCAATGATCTCATTGAATACCATTTGCTTTTCTTGAACAGTTGCTCTTTCTAGCTTCTGCTGTATGAACCTGAAAAAAAAAAATGTTTTAGTCAACCTTCATTATGATCTCTTGTCAAACAGAGGCGAAATTGCTAGGGCCTATTCCATAAAGCAATAATTGTTAATTACAACTCATTGTTAATAAAACATTTGTTAATATACGATTTATCCAATCCAAAAAGCGATCGAAATATTCATATGAACCGACTAGCGAACTATTCAACGTATAAACCTTCCTCAGCAATCAAACTATCTATCCCAATATCCCAAACATATTTTTTCTTCAAAATGTTTTCATTTATTGGATTTTAATGATGTTCTAATTACCCCTGGGGTTAACACACTCTGACCCTATTATCGGAAGAATATAAACCTCAATAAAAGTACAACTAAAAGTGGTACTAGTGAACATGTCCTATGTGTACCAAACTGCATGTACTTAACTGCTGCCTTTTTCATCCATTCTTACAAAATAAGCTATATACCTTTGGGTCATTAGTTAGTGTAATTGCTTTTATTAGCTATATATTTAGAAGACTAGTCAGTTGAGCTTTAAACAAAGTGTTAAGATTTGTCTCTGATGAATGGTTTGAGTTTTATTAACAAAATGTTATCTAGCCAGTGGAGGCTGGTGAATCAGTGGTATAAGTGTGGAGGTTAGGTTAGGTTAGTCGCAACAGGTACCTGCTGCCGTGCTGGTCCTGGCTGAACTCGACGATGTGGTTGGCGAGCTCGCGCAGCTGCAGGTTGGGGAAGCGGTTGTTGCGGAAGTCCTCGAGCAGACGCGAGCGGCCGCCGCCCGGCTTGTCCCCGGGCAGCGCGCCGCCCACGCCGCCCACCGAGCCCACGCCGCCCACGCTGCCCACCCCGCCCACTCCGCCCACGCCGCCCACACCGCCGACACCGACACCGACACCGCCACTGCCCACTAGTTCTGCACACGAACAAAATCATTACTCCAACCACATGTCTCAAAATCTTCTATGTCTACATTTGTATTTTACTCCTGCATAATTAATCCTCGTTATTTCAAATTAACATACCAGGATAACTTGATCGTGAAGAATCGATCGTGTCGAAGAAGTGTTAATAAGACCAGTATGTTACATTGTATGCGTTACATTACTCGAGTACCGCAAAAAAAAAACTATGACACTTATTTCTCTGACGGTAAAACAATTTTATGACCTCATATTGTTGTCAGAACAGTAAATTCCAGCAATCCTATGGAACATGACATATCATTTAAAAAAAACTATACTATAAAATATTTTAAATCGAACAAGTATCCGATGTGTTAATACCATCTTTTCACGACTATGCCATCATCGATTGCTGATGAGTAAATCCATCAAAAACTAATCACCCTAATAGCGCACATCAGTT
Source organism: Conopomorpha cramerella (assembly GCA_012932125.1). Lineage (NCBI taxonomy): Eukaryota > Metazoa > Arthropoda > Insecta > Lepidoptera > Gracillariidae > Conopomorpha > Conopomorpha cramerella. The sequence continues at coordinate 20,795 of SJJU01000278.1, forward strand.
AACGGGTGGTTTATTCCATCCGTGATTGCTCAAGAAGTAGGGTATTACGTTGTATAAAAAAACAAATATGTTTAATATGATCAATGCTATTAGGGCTAAAACAATAGCCTCGGTTGTGCAATAGATGTTTATACATCGACTGTTATTTCTTATATTGGCTTCACTGCACAATACATGACATCACGACGACAGTAATTATACAGCATAAATTCATGTAAAGTCTGTTTTTTTTATTCCTAGGACAAAAGGTAAACATAGTTCGAGACTGCAAAATTGCCAGAGAAACAGGAACTGAGATCTGAATAAATTGCTATCTGTAATTTATCCCACAAATTGATAAGAAAAACTAAAGGCAATTTAATAATTATAATAGTTTGTTAACATATTTTTTTGGTTGGAACGAATTGATGTCTAGTCTACCAGGATAACACTGCGTAAATATGCATAACAAGGTATTGGCAACTAGAAAAGCATAATGACATTATAATGTTCTTAAGTTAAAATTCATTCAAAAAAATTTCTTTAAAAATTCAATAAATAAAAGACAAGACTTCCCTACAATACTATTAAACATTTTGTTGTAATTTGCATTAACCATAACAAAACATACCAAATGTAAAGAGACTACATGCCTTTTAACGAGGCACATAGTAATACGTAATAGGCAATACGTACATAGTACTCTTAAATTGCGAACGTAGGACAGTTTTAAAAGGTAAAAATCTAATTTATTGAAAAAGTGCAAAACAAAGTAAATAATGAAGAGCTTACCTGAGATCGTTCCTACTCCACTTAATTTGCTTAATAACGATGATGAGGATCCAAACATTCCATTGGTCGTCAACCCTTGCGCTAAACTGCTAACAGCTCTGTAACGAAATAACATAAGTATACGTTAGTAGGCACAATGGGAGTAGCATAAATTACAATTTTATGCACAAGTCAATATACAGCTCTAAAAAAATATCCATACAACAATTTATTATGTACACAATTTACAAGAGCTACATTATCATAAGACACATATATACGACATCAATATTACATACTAAGTAGATCAATCAATGTAAATAAAATGCGAAACATACACAAGATAAACGTATCTCTAAATATGTTAATATATTTTACAACGTCGGAATGCAATTACTATACAATAACCGTTATTGTGCGTGAATTAATATTGCTTTAAGCTGGATATTCGTTACTACTTGTACGGAAAAAAATGGTTTTCTTTACGATAAGGTGGATTCGCTCGCAGCTCTTTCACATGAAAATTGAAGTAATTAATTAAGCTACTATTTCAGCATTAACTTTTGCGATGATCAGAGTTCAATTATTTGCACAGCTCTAATGAACTACATTTTTTCAAATATTACATTTAAAAACATTGCCTAAGAGGCATTTACAATTTTACGCATATAATTTTAGAAAATAATAAAGCTATTTTTGTGTTACTTAAAACATGGAAACTAACTAAAAATATATACAAGTACCTAGGTTTCTTTGTACATAAATATTTAAACTAAATACAGAGCCTTATTTAGTAAATGAGTAGAAAGTTATTAAAATAGTTCAAACAAAAGGATTTGATAATTTATAATGCATGTATGTACTGTATTGAGGACATGTAAAGTACAATAACTTTTAGTTTAAACTTGACAGATGTTGTTTTTTCTTTTCTTGTGACTTAATTGGAGGCTGTCGAGTATAAGCTAAAAGCAAATGTGCAGGTTTCTTGGGATTCTTTAAGAAAACAGCACAACTTTATAGAGCAGCATAGCATAGAATAGCATAACTCTCAAGTCTCAACTATCTGTTGTCACATCGGCTTAATCCATTCCATGATGGAAACTCACTCGATTCGATTATTTCTAATACAATATATCGAGAAACTGGTTACAGTTCCCGAAAGTGAAAGTGCTTTACGAGCGGTATTAATCGATAACAATAATAGGTTACAGAAACTGTATCCCGAAAATTTCACCATATCCAGTTTCAATCCACCTACTAGTATAGTTGCGCGGCGCGTGTGTGTGTGTGTGTGTGTGTGTGTACCTGTACTTGGCGGTCTCGGCGCCGGGCGCGGCGGAGACGGGGCGCAGGCCGACGGGCCCGAGCGCGGCGCCGAGTGGCGGCGACAGCGGGCTGGGCCCCCACTTGCGCGCGTACTCCTGCAGCGTGCCGAACTCCAGCGAGTCGCGCCGCGCGCCGCCTGCAACCACTACCATTGCAGCCAGCCGGCCAACCAGCCAGACCTCCTCGCACCGCCACGCGCGACACGACACACACGTAGCGGTAACCCATCAAATATTTTGTCACATCGCTCAATGACGTTCTTTGTCCGATATTTGGGATCAATGGGAAAGGGATATTGCGCTACGTGTGTGTGTGCGTACTTACTAAACATTACTATATACAAAATGTATGTAGATATTCTAAAGACTAATTTTTATTATATACACAAAGTATTGAACAACAAATCGCAACAAAATGTACAAATTTACAACGTTTCGTGTTAGGCGAACGGTTTACAATTCTATTGAATGGACGACACAACTAACTGCTGTTATAAAGTTACACTAGACATTTATTAATTATACATAAATCACAGGACAAACAGTGATCTCACTCATTTGTAAAATATATATTTGTAAAATAAAAGACAACGTCTATCTGGTCCACTAGTCATAAAATGCTTGTGTTGCGATTTTAGTTATCAAATTTCTCTCTGAAACGTCTGGACAGATTTTTATGAAACGTTGTGTCTGTGTGTAACCTACCCGCGTTTGATAATAGCACAATGTCTATTTTTCCTACCAACTGTTCCAATATTTAGAAATTTATTCCAATACACGGCTTACAAAGGCGACTTCAGGGTTGCGAAAGGGAATATTGGAGCAGAACAAATGTCTGCCAGGTCAGACAGTATTAATATTGGCCCTTATTAATGCGTTATTTATGTAAGTAATGTGTGTAAAGAGGCTGTCCGAAAGCAACATAAATTATCTAAACAGCACTAGTCCATCCATCTCGTTATGTAAACCGTTCGCCAGTATGTTTATCACCTGTATATTATCATGCTTTTTAGTTTTACAAGCACTTCGAAAGCCGCTATAATGAACCACAGCTGACGAGCTGAAATGAACTCGACTGTGGTGAGTCAGACTCTAGTTTTGTCAACACTTAGCTATAGTTATGAGTAAATAAACATTACTACTCGGATCGATTTATTATCTGCATCACGAAGTAATACATTATCTACTAATAGATGCAACATCTACGTTATATCTACAAAGCATCATGTAAGAAACTATAGTATTGATACTGTATCATAATCGCACGGTGATGTCACACTTGGAAATTGAAAATATTGAATAATGTAAGTTAATTGAAAAATAGATACTCAAAACATTCTATTTGTCATTTACTACTATAATTATTTTCGCATTGAAGTATTCGACATGAGCACATCTAAATGAACTCATTCCTGTGTTCAAACTCCTTAATTATTCTTCCTTTAAATTTATTTAATTTCAGATACAAAAGTACTTGCACATGTTGACAAGGTAGGGAAATGTGGCAGATAAAGCAAAACAGAATTATTATTTATTTTAACAGTGTTCTTTCCACCACATACAAGTGTCCGGATTCCAGATTATGATTGGTTCTGCACCAATACAACAAGTTCATCGTAAATTATTTTTTTCGTGTCGGTTTTTTATAATCTAAAATCTCAAATTTAGCTGTCGGTCCTCGTGTAATTTTACTCATTGGGTAACGCACTTTGTATGTCTGTTGGAAGTTTTCTGATATCTGTTATATTTACGGAATTATGGCCTGGTCACACTTAACGATTACGCCCTGTATGTCAGTGAAGATTCAATATGTAATGAGTATCTATATCTTTTGCGGTGTCCCTTGTACATATAATTGCGTGTTAGTGTAGTGTAGTGGTATATTAATTGCTCACCAGCAGTCTGCGGTTGTTGCTGCTGCGGCGGCTGCGGCTGCTGTTGCTGGTGCGCGGGCGGCGCGGGCGCGGGCGGGTACGAGCGCGGCGCCAGCACGCCGCCCGGAGACACCAGCCGCAGCGGCGTGCCGTTGCGCCCGCCCATCACCAGCGAGCCGGGGTCGTAGTACGGGATCACGTACTGCCCCTGCCCGTTCACCTGCTGCTCGCCCTGCTGCGGCGTGAGGGGCCGACGCGGCTGCTGCGCGCCTTGCTGCGCCACCAAGCCCGGGTACACGCCCCACGGCGCTGCCACGCCGTAGTACGGGGGAACGCCCGCGATCAGAGCCCCTACGTACGGAGCGCCCTCTTGACCCGCATTGATCACATATGGTGCCTGCGTGAAGGCCTGCTGAGCAGCCAGCTGCTGCTGGAGTTGGAACTGCTGTTGTTGCTGCTGCTGGAGCAGCTGCAACTGCGCCGCCGCTGCCGGACCACCCGCCGCTGCCGCCGCTTGAGATCGGAATAATTGCTGCAACAATACATAGGACCATTTTACTACTTTTACATGACACGTACATAGTGTACCTATATGTAAAAGTAATCTGTACCTACAATATAAAGAGAAAAGATTTACGAGTAAAACAGAAATCTACTGTACATGATTCAATAATACTTTCACCATTACAATGCTACATTATTCTTGAATAAGAAATGTTACATTTTGTTCCGAAATTCCCATGGGAACTGATTAAGCCGTGGACAATACCGCGTGGCCAGTAATAAATACGAGACTAATATTAGTAAACAGCTGATAGACGACTCCCGCGTGATATATTCGTTCTAAATATTCAAAGTAAAAAATCTTGTTTCAAAAAGAGGTAAACATGCGACGACTTTTTTTCACAACTAAAACGTCATTAGTCATTCATTTAAATGCAATACATGTATAACGCATGATGAAGGTTCAATGAGAACAAATACTACGGGAAGTACTACGGCAGATTCAGTCATTACTTTTAAATTCACAGAAAGTACTAAGAGGAGTTCTCTTTAAAAAAAATCGCTCTAAAGAGCGAGGTGGAAGACGAACAATAGAATAAAGTAGGTGCATCTCTTTCGTTTCTCAGTATCATTGACACATTGATTTTTTTAGAAAATTCATTGTAATGTGCATTTTCGCAGCGAAAACTGGAAGTAATCATACATATACAACACTTCACTGTCTCCCCGAGGGGTATGCAGAGACTACAGATTCCATATTATGTCAGGGTCTTGACATACATACCCCTTTCGTTTCATCTACATTCATACATCTTTGTATACATATCTCCGATTTCCGCAAAGCCGAAGTAATCCTAGCACAGTTTAACAGCTTAAAAATAACCGGACTACCAGATTTCCGACATACACACATCAAGTGTCTAGGGATCAAGAACATAACTCTAAAAAAAAATCTAATCTTCTGTATTGGTCTCCTACCTAATTCCTTCCCCCATGCCTGTATCAATGACTTATCACCACATTTTGAATAAATTATGAATGAATTCAGTTTTTGTAAAATATATTCTTGATTGCAATCTTCTAAAATGTACTTGCTAAAGTATCTAGGGATACACTTTTGATGTGTGTATCTAATGTACACACACAGCCAGATATGAGTTATAGCTAAAATTAAGTTATAAGATTCCTGTTTATCATATTTCTGATGAAAGTACAATTTATTTACATGTGTATGACACACCGTAGCTAAGATTTGCAGAGAATTCAAAACATTTTATGTAACACAGACGTAACAGAATAACAGCGAAACATTAATTTTTCACCACGTTTTCCAACGAGGGGGAGCGCAGATTAAAGCTCACTAATTAACGCAATCGTTTAAAAAGCTAATAACGGACGGCCGCGCTGTCCAACGCATATGCTGCTCTCGAGTATTCTTTACCTATCCTCGTGAATAAAAAAACACGGAAAACGCAATTTAATTTAATCTGGTACATTTCCTATTTAGCAGTTACCGTGATTGCAGACATGAATATTGCCGCGAAGTTAATTTAAAGGCGTAGGTAATTACTAGCAGATATTTGTAGTACATCAAACAAGCGCATTATTTAGAAAATGTCGAGTGATTCACGGAGTCGCGGTAAGTGATGTGGGACGGGCGGTCGTGGAGCGGTGCGGTGTCACGCGGTTGCAGCTACCTGTTGCGACGGCTGGCGGCGCTCCAGGTGCCGCGCCCTAGCCATATAACTCCTGACTCATGCTCCTCTCACACAAATGTCACCTCATTCTTACGCGAAAATGGTACGTGCGACAGACATTGACCGCACTCTACATTATATGACTTAACGCACTACATTTCACAGACCCCGCTAGACCATAGAAGACATAGTAAATTAAACAGCATCTAAATACAGTATGTTCATATAGAAACGTAAGTGTTAACTAGGATTAGGTTATTAGATTAGATATTTGCTTTGCAACCACCCAACCAAATGTCTGACATAAACTGAATTGAAACTGCATAAATAGATTTCATTAAACTACTGGACTAAAGCTAACAAGACACAAAATAAATTGTACGTTTAAAACTTGGTTGTGTGTTGGCAGGGTTTGTAATTATGTAAATGAGGAACAGATGGACCTCGTACCGAGCAATTTTAATTAATATAAGATGCCACAGCAGCCCATCAAATTTTTCATTAGCTAATTGACAAGACATTATGATCACATCGTCAAGAGATTCGACGACTTGGGGTGGCGGTGGGGAGGCGGCTTTTAACTGCTTGAGTCGGTTGTAAGTCGAAGGGCAGAACTTGAAATAGATTCCAGCAGATCCCGGAATTAATTGTGTGGCGCGGGGCACGTGCGCGCCACAGAGAAACTTGACCGCAGCTGAATTAAGTCGCAACAGCGGCGGGCAGCGGCAAGCGACGTAGCAAGGAAACGTCTCGCATTCAATTAGACGTTCAGTAATCCGGCTGCGACGAGCTCCGATACCAATTACAACGTTATTAGTGACAGAGCTCACGTCCCCACCCCTCCAATCCGTACATCTTATACTGGTGCAATACATTTAATTTATATAAAGAACAATGCACCTATTTGGTACTGTGCAAATCAAAATGGTTATTTTATTAAAGTGTGCACACATTGAATAGAAATACATTATTAATCGCAGTACAGTGACGGGACGCGGGGCCGCGGGGATGCGGCGACACTCGGCTTCTACCTCCCGTGAGTCTGCTCTAATAGCGCCACGACGTCGACAAACAAATTACGCGACAAAGCAATCAATTACAAGACAAGAACACAGCCACGTCGCTCGATTCGAATGCTCTGTCAACAATAACCTTTTACTGGTGGCGGTGAAGCGCTACGTGCTCCTTCACAAGACCGGGCATAGCGTCGACTCTGTTTAACGTCTTTTTAAAGGCTTTCTTTCAGAGTGGGGGTGGAGTGTGAGTGATTTGGTAGCAAAGCGTTTTGAGGATCAAAAATGAGATTGTTGACATAAAATAGAAAAGTTAATTTCTGGGGGGACGTCGTCGTCGGAAGTCGGCGAGGGCCGCAACAAGATTACTCACACACCGGTGCGGGGGCGCTGTCTTGGCCCGGCTGGTAACGAGCTTATCTGCCCGCGGGCTGAGCGCCGCCAATCTTCATCTCCTACCCTATCACACTGCAATCTAATAACTTGGCAATATCTAACAACTTTATCTGAACAAAAATACACTACACAATTCAACTAACGTGCTTCATAAATTGAAAAAGTTTTAAACGCACTTTTTTATGGTAATTAAATACCATGCCTAAGCCATTTGCATAATATCACGCGCCTTAAGATATTCAATCTTCACTTAGGAACTACATCACTTGTGTGTGATAGAGTAATTGACTGAAGATATATAGGATATAATTTTATTCAATTATCGCCGCGTACCTACTCAACATGTATCAAATAGTTACGTTAATTACCCATGTAGGAGTTTATATTAATATTAGTTCAAAAAAGTGTTCCTTACAAGTTTAGAGAGAGAATCGGAGTCTCGTGACGACGTACAGCGCGCGGCAGTGGAGGAAAAATATTTTTTATCATGATTACTACGCGAAGTAGCCATTGATCATCTCCTAGATACTAATAATACATTATTGCAAGTTTACCGCCAAATAAACCGTTAAACATGAATTAAAAATGTATTAGAATCCATAGCTTTATATATAATAAAATAGTTTGTGTTAAACATGTACATACAAGAAATAACATTTTTAAACGAATACAATACCGTAGAAAATTGCAATACTGCATTACATACATGAAGCAAATATGTGTTTTGGATCAACGATCATTGTACAACTCGTTGGCCAACAACGCAGGTACTTATATATAATTCACAAAATATGTTAAACAATACTGACATTGGAACTAAATAGCTCAAAAATATTATTCATCAAACTACTCTTTACACGTTCTTTTTAATAGATTTTTTTTTATTACTTGGGTACATAAGGAATGTTCGTCAAAATAGGTTAGGTTACGTTAGTTGAATTTACAGTTTCTGCTAATATATGCTATTAGTTAAAATGTTTAGAAAAAACATGACCTGGTATAGTGACCTTTCTCTTCGGGTATGTTGATAATTGACCGGGCTCGCAGTGTGGGCGCCTACATTTTCAGCGCGAAGGAGGCTAAGGGCGAGGAGGGCGTGTCGAAGTTGGGCGGAGTCTCGCCACGCCCAACGACTCGTAATAACTACACCCTCTTAGCATTTACAAATCCGCTCTGTAGTTCCAACAAAATGTTTACTTTTCTGCGGGTTCCCAAATAAACTTTATTGAAATCAAATGTTCTCTATTGTTTGTGAAATTGGGGTATATTTACAGAGAACACATTTCATTTGACTAACGGAAAAAACACGTCAATAACAAGATTCAACACACGATCACGAAAAATGATTAGTATGTTGTACATACTATTGTGGTGGATTATGGTGTTAACAAAATAATTTGAGAATGTATACCATTGTCCATTATAATGGTCGAATAAATTATAATTACATATACTTCACGTTTTATTATTCCCTACATTAATTTTTAAATGTGATTAGTACTTCTGAGAGTAGCTGTATACCAACCAACGAACAAACTCTTCTTCTATTATTTTACCGATTACTGCAAGTTATAAATGAACTCCTTCGCAGATTGTTACCCGAATAAACGATATATCGAAAGCAAATGTTACTAATAGAGACAGTATTCACTGATTGAATAAAAAACATGCTATCAGGCATGGAGCAGCTGAATTACTCTGCCGGATTTCGCTATTAGATTTTCTTTACCAATATTATATAAAAAGGATAGGTTTGTTTTTTTGTTTGTTTGAATAGGCTCCGAAACTACTGGAGATATTTGAAACACTCTTTCACTGTTGAAAAACTACATTACTCCTGAGTAACAAGCTATACTTTATCCCCAAAAATCCCACGGAAATGAAAAAACGCGAGTAACACCGCGCGGAGATTTGATGGAACAGTGGGAGAGTATAGGTACGAAATTCTTTAGTTTAGTGTATTACTAGGCAGAATGTAATAAATAAGGGCAGATTCGGATCACTATAATACAATATAGAGCCGGCATTTCAAATTGCTACACGTAGGGCTTTTACGCTTTATTCCTATAATGTATGTATATTTTTTACGTTATACACACTTCAGTAACGCTAAAATATACTAAAACAACAATTTTCAAGTAACTTACTGTTTCGTTTGGCTCACCACACAGACGGTCTGTGTGTTCAACTTTCTAGTGCAGCCAGCGCCACAAACAAATTCACCTTGTCTCTTTTTAAGGGAGCCGCGAGTGGAGATTAGGCCCCGAAGGGATTATGACAATTTATTGAAATATCACTAAGTTATTTTTATCAAAATTACTTACTAATGCGAAGGAGCAGTGCACAGAATTTACTATTAGTCCGGTCAATTTAGACCAAAAAATGAGAGTGAAGTTACATAAAGTCCCAACAAGCTGAATTTTAGTGAAATTGTTCTAAACATAATTATAAACAATGTCTAGAAGTTCCCCATCATTCCCGTGTATGGTTTTTTTTTATTCAAGGTCAAATATAAAAATAAAATGAGTTTTTCTTGATTTTCAGCAAAACGGTAAGTTTTATCATAAAAATACTTCAGACAAAAATTGTAGATCATAAAATTATCTATAAAAAATGTATCAATACTTTTTTTTCTTACAAGCCACCGTTTCTGCGTACGTACAAGTTTTCAAAGTTGTTATCGTCATAATATGGACTTATTTACTTGCATTCAAAATGAAGACCACGTAAAAAACGCGCTAAGTACACTACCTCATAGGCGGCGTGGAAACGGGTGCATATTATGACGATAACAACTTTTATAACTTTTTGAATCGTTATATCTCAAAAACAGTGGATTGTAAGAAAAAAGTATCATATACACATTTTTTATAGATAATTCTATGATCTACAATTTTTGTCTGAGGTACTTTTATGACAAAACTTACCGTATTGCTGAAAATCGCAAAAACAATTTTTTTTTTTAACTTTGACCTAGAATATTTTTTTCCATACACGAGAATGATGAGGAACTTCTAGACATTGTTTATAATTATGTATTAATCAATTTCACTGAAATTCAGCTTGTTGACTTTATGTAACTTCGAATGTCTAAATTGACAGGATTATATAGATGTCCTTCCTATTATAAGTCTTAAACCATAGAAATAGAATGTACAAGAAGAACTGTGCTCACTTAAAAACGTGACCAAAAATGGAATGACTATGTGTGTGTGATTTTTTTATGTGTGAGTGAAGAATAGTGTTGCCTAGGTTGTTTGTTATACGAATATCAATACTTGTTGCGAATCGAGAAGAAAAGCAGGTTTTATGAAGTAATGTCTCAAACGTATTGAAATATTATTAAGTAGTAATATTTCACGAAAATGTTTACCAAAATAATAAACAACAATTAAATCGGACTTATAAGTAAACATAGTAGTCGCTTATTACGAATTTGTCGTCATAAAGTAAAGTAAGGATTTTAGACAATAAACAGTTAGTTTGCTTAGTAATAAAATTTTCTTTATTGATTAAGAAGATTACTTACAATATAATTAACAAATAATAATGAATAGGGATAGGGAATAGGGATGTTCCATAATGTACCTAAATATTATTAGCTATTGCCCACGGCTTTGCTTGAAAGCACCTGATAATTGCACGAATTTATATAAATTCACGCATCAATGTAATACAATTTAAACATATTGTGCAAGCGGTGTTGTCGTGCAGCCATTATATTTGCCCTATGGACCAATTTGCGAAGTAAATCGTTTTGACATGCCACCTGAACTTTATTATACTTAGTGGTTTCTATGACCTGGCATGTTCTTTAAAGATTCAACGACTTGTTTTAAATTAATAACACGAGCACTCAATCGTTTTGTTTTTGCTTTTAAACATTTCATAAATTTATTTTTTTCTGATAGTTTACACCTTAGACGTATATTTTGATTCATTAATTGCTGCCGTTTAGGCGTGAATACTTTTGTTTCGGTCTCAGGTAATGGAGGGCTTGGGTCTGAAATATTTCTTTTTCGGGTTTTGCTTTGCATTGCTCCGGTTCCAAAAGGTCCAGGAATTGGGAGTGGAGTACAATGTCTCTGTTTACATCATGATGCACAGGGCATCCAGTCTAGCGTCAACCTCCCACAGGCTGCTATTTTAACGCGATACTAGCGTTGTTTGGTTCCCTTGTTCGTATCATGTGACCAATCCATCGTTTGCGTTGTGCAATCTCCTGCTTATAAGAATTTGACAACACTGTGCCCATAGGTCCTCGTCGCGTATCGTGTTCGGCCAGAACACGCGGAGGATCTATCTCATTCACGAACACATGGAGCTGGTTCGTGAGACCTTTTGTCGACTCCATCTAGGTCTCACAGCCGAAGAATAGAATCGATTTATAAATTCTACCTGTGTTTATAAATTCTACCAACGTTACTGTAGGGAATTATTTGACAGTCCAAAATATCGCACGTCGCTAAAAGATTTAGATAAACAAAAAAGAAGTTGTCTGGCTTATTTTGATTGATCCGAGAAGCACTTTATAATTTACTGGTTAGTAATGGTAGGCGAAAGCTAACAAACCGTAGAGCAGTGCTGTTTAAAACAAAGAATCACTGCTGGCTATTCTACCGCCATCCAGTGGTAGAGTTTGGAACTACAGCTCAATAATTCCCCACTATCCACTGTACACTACTATTAGGGATCTACTTTCTACATAACGAATAGTTAAGATAGTTAACTGGAACAAATAATGTAGGTATCGAGTCTGTCATCAAGAAACGGCGACTACTTCTTTGCAAAACCATCTCTCTTCAAAATACTTGCTGCATATGCATGCATTCTCTTCAAAACCCGATTGGATCTATTTACAAATCTTGTCCATTTCGCTCTTAATTCCGAGTTCGTAGGATATCTTTAAGTAATTACATCGAAGTTTAATTACATAAAGTTAAACTGGCACTTACTGGCACTTCACCCCAAATGACGGATCTCATTGGGGGAGGCCCTCGTCCAACAGTGGACGTTATGTGGCTGATGATGATGAAACTGGCACTTAGTACAAACCTTCATAATGAAAATTGTGTACTTATGGCTCAAAGGTTATAAATTTCAAATATCGATACGAAAAATCAAGTGTTGTCAATCCCTAGCGTAAACAAACAAATTTACTTTTTACACAAAAGAATCGAAATTTCGGATTTTGGCTGGTGTATTCAATGAAATATATGAAATTTATTCAATGTTTTACTAGAATCAACGTCAATTATCCTATTATATATGAACATTCATACAACTTTTCGATCATGAAAAAATATTGTATCCGTACATATTTACCTGTGAAACGTGTATTCCTTTGGATTATTGCTTGATGTTACATCACAATCACTTACTGAGCACGACATCATAATTAAATATTAACACTGTGTAGTTCTTCTATTATTTTAAAGGGTTTATTTCGTAAAAATACGCGCCCAAGAAAAAATGCGCAGGGTTATATAGGGTTATATTCTCTCAGGCTGTCAAAAAAGTGGTCGCGCTTTTAACTTTATGCTCCCTCTCTTTCTCTCTAGTGGAATTGATAGGTTAGTATGAAGTCTCTTTCCCACACTTTGTTCGTCTTTACGCGTAGCGGCGGGATTCTACGTCTATGTCTTAAACAGCTTAATTCGACAAACGATTTGACAGATCGATCTGTCACTTTGCGAAGTATTGTTGCCGGAATTTCAACGATAGAATGTAATCCCGTAAGTCGATTATGAAATTACAAATAAACGAATTAAACTATCAAATGAATTTATAATCTCCTATCAAGATAATAAAATATAAATGGGAAAGTGAGTTTGTTTGTTCCGCTTTCACGCTGTAACTACTGAACCGATTGCTTTGAAACTTTGCATACGTATAGTTAGAAGTCCGGTTTAAACAATAGGATACTTTTTATCCCGAAAAAAAATTATATTCCCGAGGGAAAACAAAAATAATCCTTTATACCGCAGTATAACCGAAGTCCACGCGGGCGAAACCGCGGGCGGAAAGCTAATGTATTATAATTAGCAAAATATATTTGCCGTATATGATATGAAGTGTCAAATTGTTCATTGAATTAGTTGAATAGACTATAGTCGCGATAGAGTAGCAACATGAAAGCAAACGAAAACACCGAAGAAATGCAAGTAGCCCAGAGATGTGTCGGTCCAAGTGGATAGGTACAGGGTATGTTTTATTATTTTGTAAGCGGTGCTGTATTCATATTTGATGTCGGCAGCGAGGTGTCGTTACGTCGCCGCTGCGGTGTCGTGACGACGTCGATGGCCGGCGGCGGCGGGCGCGGCCGGACGAAGCTTTTATCGAAATTAGAGGCCGCACCCGCGACCACCCGCACCCTTATCGTAAAAATACCATCCACTGCGCCAGGGGATCAGGCTTGGCACACCCAAAAACATGTTATTCAACATCGTTGAGTCCAGTTATAGCTCCTTTACAGCCCCATTTAAGTAAGTTAGGGCATATGAAATTCAAGGCACTATTAAAATAAGTCGCTAAACAACCAAGAAAAAGCATAAAACATTCCGAAATATGTTAAAATGGTTGTTTGGCTCAATGCTACTTGGGCGACTGAGTCGACAACACAGGGATTTACGAGGCTCAGTAGTCCGAGGAAAAGGCCGGCGGTGCTGATCCGCTTTCCTCTAACTCCCTACATTGTGCCATTTCATTCACACCAAGAATTTTAAATAGCTCCCACACAAAACAGAGTTACGAAAGAAGTGAGCTTAACCCCTTTTGTTGGTGATGTTCAGTTGTATGCATGGTAATGTACCTAAATCAAGGAGCATGGTCGGTATTGGTATGCAAACGTAACAGAATAATGGTCAAGCAATAGTCAGTTATAAGGTCGCACGTGATATAGGTAAAGAGTTATACTACGACTGCGACGCACCGTATTGCGACGCTTCGGAAAAAGTTCTACGCACACGTACAACAAGATTAGCTAAATCACTCTAAATCATGTCTTAGTACATGTTTAATAGAAATTATAATTTGTATTTGCCACACACAGTTGTATATTGCTGACAAAACGTGGAAATATAAATTAGACAGTACATTAATGGGGCAACAGCTTCCACTTTTAGTTTATAGTATAATATACTATGTGAGGTGTCACATTTTAACGCCCATACACTTTGGCAATCTCTAAAATGAGGTAACGATGATTGTAATCATCGATTGACTAAGACGTTGGGCAGGAGCCAAGTGGGCCTGGTACGAGACGACACGGGTTTCTAGTGGAGTTGGCGCAGGTGAGAGACATCGCATTAGATTCGGCGAGGCTCGCCGGCTCCCGACGGCGGCGGCGGTAGTGAGCGCCCCGGAACGTTTCCACACGCGACCGGAAGCGGCCCGCTTATCTCCCTGCCTGCACCCACCCGCCGCGTCTCGCGAACAAACTTTCCACTATAATCAATGTGCACAGCGCTGCACATTAGCTCCATCTGGCTACCTACATAAACTTTTGTCGCGTTTAGACAATGCACCAATCGTATTCAAAGCAGCGGTTTCGCTTTCAATTAGGCCAATTCGAGCCAGGCGAATCATAACAATAAAACTGCTACATAGGCCTAGCATACACATACAATAATAACGATTTGTGGTGTAGGCAGTCGTATCAAATTACATCCCGAAACAAAAAGCAAGCAGGAAGTCGAATATCAAGGATGCAAAGGTGGTGAAAATGTGAATTTATTGCCCAGTAAATGGAGCCCGATAATCATACGCACGCAATCCAACCGAGACGCTCGCTCTAGGTAGAGTGTAGAACCGTACGATTATTACAAATGCTTATACATAAATGCATATGTTCATTATTGCTAATATAATATCAGAGCCAAATAAATTATTGCGATATACTTAATTGATTAAATACACATTACACGGTGAATACTACTTCTATTTATTAGTAAAATGCAGTTGCGATGCGGGTGGGGGGAGGTGTATAGAGTAAATCTAGGTAACATAGCGGGAAGCCAGCACATGGCCTGCTTTTCGACGATTAACTGCTGCTGCAGGCACTACATTCCAGGACGGAGGGCTTGGGAAAGAGGCCACTACTCACTACGGTATACAATTTACTAAGCATTTATTTTTCTCGCGATAAACTACAAATGACCTTTGAACCTTTTAATAGCAAAGAAAAATCTTTTTATTTGGCTCGGAGCAACCAAGACGGCGGAAATTAATTCTTAATGTTCTTTGTCTTCAGTTTCACAAAACTCTACGAAGGAGAAAACAGTTTTCAAAGTAACGTCTGTATGAGATTATATAAAATATAAGAAAGTTGTTATAAGAACCGCAAATGCTTTGCTGCACCTATTGTGAAAGACAGATCAGGCTTGGACAAAAACAAAACCGCTAAGTTGATCGTGAAAACGTCGGCTTTTACTTTGCTTGCGCGAATAAATGGTGCAACGACCTCGGTAACGGTTTTGTGAGCTGTATTCCTTATTGCAATATGATTCCCATTGCTCGATTCTTATACTCATATCACAGCTATGCCCTAACTATTGTATCCTGAAAAGCCTTTCAATATAGAAAAATCCATAAAGTACTGAAGGACGGTTTCCATGACGCTTTGTATCGTTTTCCTTCTACAAACGCGGAATTAAATTTCGCTATATGTTTAGGGTGTTTGTTTCAGTTCATATTTCACTTAAAATACATCTATTGTCTACTGTGACTAAAAAAAATATGTTCCTACGTCTACCATTGACGATCCACATAGTGGAAGTAAGTGCCTAATAATAAAATAGGGACCTATTGTCCTGATTAGATTAATAATTGTGTATATGTGGCAAGTGTTGTGGTATGATGTTGGAGTATAGTGTAAATTGGGAAGGTTATATGCCGTTACATGTTGCGCGACGGAGATGGCTCGCGGCGAGGTGAACGTACGCGCGAAGTGTGCCACACGACGGAGAAATACTCAGGAGAGGGTACCGTTAGCGGAACGCGGTCAAGCCGGCAGCAGCGGTACCCAACATCATCAGCCGCTGACAAAACCCTTTCCACCAACACCACCAGATGTTTCACTAACCTACGTGATATGCGCGTGTTGCATGTGCAGCAGTGGAAATAACTGTCACATGAATATTTCGATTGTAGACAAACTAGAGCTGGAGACAGGGGCAGCCGTAGTCGTCGTCGCCGCCTTTACCCGTGCCGTGGTAATCGGAGCGTTTCTATTACCCACGCTTTGACTCGGTTTCACCGCACGCTTCTTGCCTTCGTTCTTGTTTATTTGTTTTGCGAAATCGTTTGAAATGTGATAACGTTCAAGTGAACTCTGTGCTTGCTGACTTCTTGTGAAACTTCACACGGAGAACCTCTTGCAGCAGCTAGCGGCTCCGTTAGCTATTGAATTCCTTATTGTGTTAAAAATTGTCTGATCTACTTACTATCCCACGGTTCAAATGAAACTTAACACTGCAATGACACTCTCATATATGTACAAACAGATTGTAGCTGATAACTGTATTGCAGACTGCAAGAAATACTCGAAGAATGAAGAGTTGCGAAGAGCATGAAATTGCTGAAATGAATATTTTTCACAATAATTATGGTGGTCGGGGCAGGTAGGTGTAGCGAACGCGTTCCCCGTGAAGGGAATTTGCATCACAAATGCGGGGGTGGGCCGCGTCGGCGGTCCGCGGCCGCGCTGCAGCGCTCGCCCTGCTCCGGCCCGCGCGCGGCTCAGACAATGTCACAATCAACTCGCCGGCGGCGGCGGTGGCGGTGGTGCGGACGCTTTTTGGGAAACACGTGATTGCCGATTGTGGCATCCCACAATTACACCCGTGTTTTATGCTCCGTCTACTATGATCCTCGAAATGTTACAATGAATAAAACAAAAACCAGTTACTGTTTGATACTTGCTTTTAATCGATGCATAAGCTTCGTGCTTGTGTAAAGAAAAAACCGTATAAGTAATACAGCAACATGGCAAACTTTTTCCCCCAAAAGCAAAGTATTTCCGCGAAGTACTGTTAAAAGGCATTGAATTAATAACTAATTTCTCCCGCGACGCACGATGACGGCCGACACGAGTAGCGCATTAGACGCTAACGGTAACAGTAAATATACTTCCTAATTATAGCAAAATTTTATTTTTTGTTATTCAGAACCCAGAAAAGTAGCATTTAAAATTAATTTACTTTCTCTTCATTACTAAAATATGTACAAAGAAGAAAAGATAAATACTTACCAATAATTATAAATAAAACTTATTCACTATATATATATATATACATATACATATAACGTGACTGTTTCGTCATCTGCAATATGTTTTTCAGGACTTTGGAATCATTAGAATAACCTAAATAAATGTTTACATAGCAACAAACACGATTTTTCTTTAATAAAAAAACATGTTTGGTGTGGCACGGAACAATTCCGGTTCGATAATTATTGAGTGAATAGACAAATTTCAATTGAAAATTGTATGAAACGATACCAACGTAACAGTGCCAAGTCTCATTATGATACACTAGGATCCTATTTTTTAGTTCCTCAGATCTCGAAAACGTCACCTTGTCGCCAAATTTAAAAGCTATATTATGCATTCAATTGAAGTTAGTAATATATTCCAGGTGAAAACCTAGGTGTAAAAATGATGAGTAAGCATTTTATTTCGGTAGGATAGTGACATAGGCAGTGAAAATAGTGCGCGAGTCGCGTGGCGGAGACCGGGCGGCGACGGCGCGGTGTGCGGTCACTGTTGTAACAAATGTGGAACCATTTGTCGAGCGCGAGCCGTGGCTCCCGAAATGAAATATGCCCACTATCTCCCACAAACGATCCAATCATGCCAGCTTTAAGGGATCTCACCTTGTCTGCACGAGGTTTTACAAATAAATTGACACGAGTAATTCTGTTAAAATCCTTGTTCGACTAAGATCGAGTTGAAGTCACAAGAAATTAATAAAAGTTTATGTAAAGCTCCAAGACAAAGAGGGTAAAGGTGCCAATATTAAAATAAACCTTGGGGTGACGACGTACCTACGTCGGAAATTAACCGTGAAGCCATATGAGGCTTCAGGTTTTAGTGAGGGTCGGGAGGAGAAACGAGCGTTAAAGCAGCGTTTAATTAAATCAAGTGACACGTCGCCGGCCGCCTCAATCACTCCACCCCTATAAAGCAGAGACTCAACACTTGCTTATTCCTCCAAAATTAGTAGTAGGTATTTCCCAGCGTCACAACTCCGCAGTATTAACAAACAACTTTAAAGGTTCGTTATTATGATGATAAAAAGGTAAATTAACAAGCTTAGATTGCTGTGTACATATTTAAAGAGTCGGAGCGCGGGGTTGGCGAGGGCTGGTAGTTACCGCGTCTATACTGCAGAACGGGGACAATAAGAATCGGTCGGTCGCCGGCAGAGTTTCGTCAAGTTGCGTCGAAGCAGCGTTCATATTCATTATTTCCATAACGAGCGCGCCCGGCCGGCTAGCGGCTCCAACCTGCACCAATTAATTAGCCAGCTAAACGGTATCGGGTTTTATATTGTCATGTTTGCACTGCTCTCTGACAGTAATGTCATCGTCATCATCTCCGGCCACGGGTTCAACGTATAAAAATAAAGTAAAAGTGAACTGCGTACAGCTACACGCTTTGCGCGGTGCTAATATTCATTACCACACACATGGAGGATGATATTAGTTCCGCGAGCAATGACAAGAGCACTTGTGTCTGATAATATTATCAGATAGTGCATGAGGGTGGTGCCGCTGATTGCAGCATGTCGCAATAGCTGGCAACGTTACTTAAATTAGTTAACAATGACACATTTCGCTGGCAAACACAAACATACGTAGGTATAGTAGGTAGTTCTAAAAAGAGCCCATGCTATTCTTAATCTCTGGACATCACAATGTACCTACCGGTGAATGTTGTTCGTTTCTGAATCACCTCAAGGTGATTCCTCGTGTTATACTAAATAAAACTGTTTCAAAACAAAGTTTCAAACGTATGCCGTTTAGAAATTATGTATACGTATATGCGAGAGTTCGGCCGTGAATAAATGAGACAGTATTTTTCTGGACGAGGAACTGCGGAGTGCAAAGCCGGAAACGAATTAGTCATTCGAATGTATCAAGTTAGCCGTTGATCGAGTGAATGAGATCGTTTTCTTAGACTTTTGCAGTTCGTTGTTAAGGCGTCATAACGCTGTACATCTTGCAGTCTTTTTCTATACACATTAAGGCCAATGTACCGAGGTTGAGGTAGGTTATAGCTGGAATTAGTGCGGTAGTTGACCACCACAGGAGTAGATCAAATTGTCTCATCGAGGATTGGGGAAATTGTTTGATAACTGTAAATGTTCGAAGGACAAATCTTGACGACTGCTGGCAACAACAGAAAATCTTGTGTGTTAGACTCCAAAGCGAGTTCGGAAGTGATATCACCAACTAGTTCGTAGTTCTGCAACTATAGTGCCCCAAATTGTTTTTAGTTCTGTTTTGTGTTCTAACGTTTAAGCAGTGTAACAAATCATGCTGATTCACATCCCAAATATTAATACCTAAGAAGCTTCTAACGTTTTGTATGGGAAGAAATATTGTTTTAAGTTCCCGGCCAGGATATTAATTACTACAAAATTAAGTATACCTTAGTTTTACATTGATGGTACATATTTTAAATTATGAGTAATGTTTAACCTTAGGTCTGTCCAGAAATTGCGTAACGATTATGATGAAGACGGAATCTTTTCGCTAAAAATTTTCAGAATAAAAAAGTGCAAGTTGTTGTTTAGACCTTACAAGCCGAAGTATTTACCTGAACACCACGCAACTTTTCTGTACGGTAAAATAATTTTCCTGACCGTCAGTACGCCGAACGCTGCCCGGAAATTGTAGGAAATTGCAAGAGAAAATGAATCTGACGTTTTCACAGGGCACGGCATAAACGAACCTTAGCATACATAACTTTTGAAATTGCTCATCCCTTTGCGTTTCAGCCACATATAAAGTTCCGTTACACGAAGCAAGACGTTACAGACTTTTATCAATATTTTTATTCTAGACAAATTTAGTTATTATCGTGTTGCTTGACTTGCAACATACAGTTTATGTACCTTAACTTGAGAAACATGTGCATATGCAAAACAAGTGTAAAAATAAAGAGCTTGTCATTAATCACGTGAACAGAAGGCAAGTTTCCGGAATACGTCTGGTAGGGCGAAACATTTCTTTGAATAATGAATGTGTTCGCAGGTAGGTACGTAGGTACATAGCCCGTAACTGGACGTGATATACGCCGTCCTCGCCCGCATGCATAATTTCACTTATTTTATGTGGTTAATTGTCGAAAATGACCGCCAGTAAAATATATTAGAGGGCGGTAGAGCGAGGCCATAGTGTCGGGTGCGGCTAATGTATTCGTAGCAGCGAGCGCGGCCGCCCGCCCTGGCTTTGTTTAGACTCGGCTCCCCGACACATATCACCATCCACAACTCGACACTATCTTATACATTACCTTCCTAAACACACTCCCTTCACAACCAAGCCATAACTTGCATCTAGCAAGCATCTTCAGTGAAGAAACCTCGCAAACTATAGGCATACTTATAGTACGTAGCACGCCTGAAGTATAGACATGCTGAAAGTATTCCGCCGCAAGGAAAGAGGATTAGACCAATTGTACTATTTAGGAAAATAAGGTTGAATGGGAGAGTCAGTAAAAGAACATAAATTCTATAGTGTGCGGCGGCGTTTTATGCACAATCGCAGCGAATCGCGTCTACAATACCGGTGCATTACAATTTTTCAAAGCAGACACAGACGACAGGGCATAACAAAAGAGGTAGGAAGGCGCAAATAAACGAGCGTTGCGGCAAGCGTTGGGTGCGAACAACCCCCCGGCCACTGCTAAACTCCATGAGAACATTCCTAGACAAACATTTAGTTACTTTCGCGTTGTAAGCTACTGCGACTGTTCTTGGACGGGTTAACTTCTCAGTGTGAATTACACTACCCACCAGTACATGCACGTACTCGGTTGAAAAGGTAAAATGTTGAAGAGATGCAATCAGCTTAATGTAACTTTTGATGCGGAAGTGGAAAAGGATCTGCGGAAACATATCTTGTGAATATTGGGCGTTTTCTACGAGGTGAATGCAGCGAGATCGGGGGGCGCGATACGGCCGGGCAGCCCTCGGCCACGTCAAAGGCTGGAGTTGAAATCGCGGCTACATCTGCCGCTCACGGGACTTGTACTCCGTGACTAAACAGTTAACACCAACATTATCTTTTTACCACATCTGTTTCAGAGTTAATTAATAAAGTCACAGTTTCTTCTAATAAAAGACTTCAACGCGCAACTGTCTTCAGTACGAGAATTTGTTGAACATTATTCCGATAAAAATATTTTTATTAGCTGGATTATAATTCGACAACAACGCGTGCGACGGCGGCACACTAAAATCGTGTCTCCGTATGTCGCAACGGGTTTACTAAATATTATCGTCAGGTCAGTCGCCTTCGTTTGTTATGTGGCGGCAAGTTGGAACTAAACATACCTACAACATACGCACGTTTTTATGAAGATCGCTGAATTGTTATACTTGTACAAATACAGAGATGCGTAAATAAAGTTTGTGCTATATAAAATGTGATATAGATGCAAATGTCCGCGTGCGCGCGTGTTGGTCAACAAACAACCTCAAGTGGAACTTGACCTTACATGGCCGAGGCATTGGGCTACATAACATAATGTTCCAATGCTTCTCAAATGTTCTAATGGCCATGTGTACAACAATAATTATAACAAAACAAACGCCAGAGATTACTAGGTTCGTGGATTCAATTTAATTGCTTCTAAGACTTTCCCAATTTGTTAAGTGGTTAGTTAATGTGCTTCCTAGTCTGGCCAAACTGGTTTGTCTAGAGTAACGGCCTCGATTTTTCCAATGAAAAACATTACAAATACTTTGAGGACGATTAGTTTGGAAGTTATTTTTAATGTATCTTTTTCTTTAGTAATATATAAAATGTTATTATTTTTTTAAATTAATTCCTCTATTTATTTGTAGGCATTGATTAATGCATTATTGTACTAGATTGTTTCTAAGAAAAACAAAACATTTCAGCGCTAGGTTTCATCATTATCATTAAATGACCGATGGACAAAAATGGGACAAATCTTACAATTTGTAATTTCATGTCTTTGGAGGCGGCACCGGCGGTGTTGGGCGAGCCAGCAACGGGCGACAGCCACTGATGTAGGTTGATATACCGCTTGGGCAGCAGTTTCAGGGAAACATCAGCTTGCGCATAGGCGCGCTCCAGGCAGGCAGCCGCGGCGCCATCCAGCGCGAGCGCAGGCTCAAGTAGGGCACCACCGCCCTCTAACACAACCATTGCTAGTCCTTTATCACGTATAGTCCGAATCAGGTGAAAGTAGTTCACAAAGTCACTGCAGAGTCCGGGTGCGCGCGATCGCTCGCTGACAGTGCGGCATGGTGCGGCGCGCAACGCTCCGGCGCGGTGTCGCGGAGTCAACTGCCGCGCGCCGCACCTGCCGCGCCCCCGCCCCGCCACCGCCACCGCCAGACGTCAACACAACACCTCAGCACCCGCGCGACGCCGCCGCCGCCGCCGCCACCGCCGCTGCATCGGACGCTCCGCATTCACAAAGCTCACTATTCGCACTTTCGTTCTACTTTTCAACAAATGTGCATATTGTCCTCGTCGTTCATCGTTGTAGAACGATCAACTTAAAAAAAAACCTATCTAGAAAGCACACTTACAGTGTCGTTTTGAAATACAAAACGGTAGTATTTATTTCCATCACAGATTATATGGAATTAAACTAGGCATGGTAAAAAATAACCATTTTAAGTTTAAGTTTTCAGTACTTTATTTTTATAACGCAATCGAATCTGTATGAAAGAATATTTCCGAATAGCCGAATAACTTGCCGATGTGTGATAACTTCAATCCAATTTATAAGAAGGTCCCCCGCGAGGGACATGAGGAATACAGAAACAAAAATGATAAAACTTGTGAAATAGGCGATTGCTGCAATTTTTTCCCAGCATAAAACAAAATATAACTTATAGATGAATAGTATTTGTTTTTAGGGTGGGGTCGCTGCAGACCTTCAAGGATCGAAAAGTTCAAGGAGTTAGACATGGTTGTTTGTTATGCAGTCATAGATGATAGTGAAGCAGATCGATACAAAATAAACGTGGCAATGTTGGCAAAGTTTGGAAAAGTCGATGGAAATTGAAACGCGAGGTCGCATCTATAGCTACAACACGAATTAATTCGCCATAAACACCGGTATTAATAGACTCTAGACAATAAGCCACCCCGCAGCGAGCTCCTAGTCAAAGTCAGGAACATAATGTCTTGAGGCACGCGACGCCCGCCCTAGCCGCCGCCGTCGGGAAGACCGCCCGCCCCGACACGTACCGTCTCATATTTACATTGCGAAACTCTTCAAACAAATCAGGGGCTTTACACCACATTTTTGGAGAGGATGATAAGATCATCTTAATAACTCACATCTGCATTTTTTATATTTCCAACTGATAATAAAAGATATTCAAAATCCGAACGAGTCTCTTACTCGTTATAAATATACAAGGAAAGTCTCCATTTTGGAAAGTAACTGAACTAACGAATTCAACTCATCAATTATTACACGATTCAAAGGATTTTAGAAGTTGATGCCGTCTCGACAGGCTGACTGTCATTCCAGGGAACGT
Organism: Conopomorpha cramerella; assembly: GCA_012932125.1. Classification (NCBI taxonomy): domain Eukaryota; kingdom Metazoa; phylum Arthropoda; class Insecta; order Lepidoptera; family Gracillariidae; genus Conopomorpha; species Conopomorpha cramerella. Next base: position 45,111 of record SJJU01000278.1, read on the forward strand.
AATTAACTTTCTTTTCCACAAAATTTCTCAGTAAAAAGATACACAGTATTTCGTTAATTCTCCATTAGGGAACTGTATATTATTGCATGTTTATTTATTCAACGCTTCTGATTTTTCCGTCTTACAGAATAGGGTTTGTCGTAGTCATAAACATTTTAATACTAACGTAAATAACGTAACGTAATACGAAAGTAGTAGCAAGTCTAGAAAATCTCAGCTGTTAGATACAATTACACAATTAAGCATTTATGGTAAAATTAAAGTCTTTTCTGTAGCTTCGTTAGGCGATTGGGAATTGTCTGATGCAGCAACCCAGCTAAATGTAAGTTTACACAAAAGTGAGGTATGCCAGTCGCCCCGTACAGGGCAGGGGATGGCAGAGCTGTATTATTCACGCGACACGACCGCCCGTCGAATCATCCGCTTGCTGCCAAATTAAAAGTAAATAACCAAATGAAAACAAGCATCGGCCGCGGTCGCGAGGGAATCGCAAACCTTTTACCGATGTTCAACAAACAACTCGCTAAACACACTTTATCATTTTATCGGCGGCTATCTGTTAGGGCATGCAGATAAAACTGCTGAAATCGATCCCTGTCGGTGGTGAATAAACAAAAGCCACTGCCAGTGTAAATCAACATCCACCTACTACCTAGTCTTCAGCTCTGCTGCGTATAGCCCGGATCTAAACATTCACAACTGAAAGTCTTGTAATCTCTTAATAAAAACTGTGTGTTCATATTTTATTTGTGTTTGAGAATATATTTAGAAATTTCAGAATTACTGACACATTTACCAAATAACTGCACGTAAAAAGTTTACTGATGCGAATACTACAAAAAATCCTAGTCCCTCGGCCGAAACTAGCAATGTAGCGGAATAAAAAACATGTTCATTTTTATAGTAGGAACAACAAACAGCAGCAGTGCACTGGAACTAACAGCACCCCTTTTCAGAGGCGAGCAATTTCGAAGAACAATGATATGGTATGCAATAGTGGCACGAGAGAAAAAAAATATTACATACTTCACGAGCACAGTAGCTGCATAAAATAAGTGTTGGTAAAACGTGCGGAGATTCGACCGCGGCGGCGGTATGGAGTGTGTGGGCGGGTGTCCCGTAGATGATTTGCGGCTGTTGTTAGTGTCGGCATCATTAGTGACATCAGGAGGTGTCCCGCGGCTCGACAGCCGAGACAGTAACGAGCGGCCACCGAGCCATCACGGGGTGCTCGACAACCTCCTCAACTCGAAAATTGTCACAAAGCAAAGAAAGCCATTTCTACCACCCTGTCATTATTTCAGCTACGGTTAGCATTACGCAGCAAGTTCGCCGTAGTCCACGTAGAGTTATAACTCCGGCGTAAAAACAACAGTCATGTGCACACACATCAATGTTTGTATTAACGGAATGTAGGAAGCGACGGTAGTCGAGCACGGTTTCTGCTTACTCTGCAGCAGAGCGACGCGGGTTGAACGGCCCCATAGTCAACGGTGCGTTGCGAATTAGCACTTCAAGATGTGCCGTTCCTATTATAAAACTTGTGCAAACATTTTTTATCCATGACATTACCAAATTACTGAATAGTGTGTGTACGCGTATACACGATTCATATCTTAGAAATAAATAATTTCCTACAAATCCTATCGTCACATTCGTTCGTTTCGTCAGACAGAGTTTAATAAAGCTCCTACGAACAATGAAAGTGGGGTCATTATTAATGACGATAAACGAGAGATTTAGCATATTCGAGTGACAAAGCAGTTTACAGACAACAAAACCGCCGATCCAAAAGAACAATTACGCGTCTCAAAGAAGGTAAATCTTAGAAAAGCTTTGCGAGATATAACAAATCGGTAGCGCAACAAAGGAGGCTTTCCGCGGCCATTACAACGGCGTGGCGGCGGCGGCGAATGCGATTAGAGTATGCGGCAGCGGACGCGCCCTAGAGACCGTCCCAATTTACGATTGCCGCAAAGAATATTTTCAATGTGGCGGCTTGCGAGCCGCCAGTGACCACTATGATGCGCTAAACCTACTGTCATGGGCCTCGTAAGTTCTAATGTTTATTACCTCTAAAAACATAGATTTTATTAGTTTGGAGTGAATAAATAAATAAAAAGACATTTTCAGAACAGGTACCGAACGTAGGTAATGTTTCGGCAAGGGTGCAGTAATAAGGGTGACCGTAAAACGTAACATTAGGTAATAGCGGCAGGCGGGACGGTCATAAATATATCGGTTGTAGAGGTGGAGCGCTGGTGGCGGTCCCGCGGGAGAGCGCACGTCGCGGACGTGTCCCGGGATAACAGCCGCGCTCGCACCTCGCGCCGCCGCGCACGCCCTGCCGCTATCTATATCACTTAGCGACGCCGTCGCCGTCGCCTTCACCACTGCCCAAAAACACATTCCTCACTGCATAGCCTACACTACAATACATTTGTATAATTCTTCTAAGCTCATCAAGATTTAATACGCGCATCTATGTCCTTCATAAGTATCAGCTATGTATTGGTTAATGTATTGTGCATGTATAGTTAGTACACCTATGTATGCACTCCATCAAACATAAGTGCAACATACAGTTTATTGTGCAAACTGGTTGTGTTGCTTTCGCAGGAGAAACTTCTTAGTTTCACTCTCCAACAAGCCAGTGAAACTAAGCATCAATTGACGCATGTAGTGCTTTGGAATAGTGTCTGAACCACGCTACTCAATTGCAATTACGTACATCAGAACGGCATATCAAATAGATATTCCAGGATATCTACATCTAGGTACCTAAAATAATATTGTTAAACTTTATTTGTAACTTAATGTAGTAGGGACTTTAATAAGTCGCTTAGTAAGAAGGCAAATATAGAGTCCCGCAAATTGCTGGCGTTATTAGGACCTTTAACTTTAAGGTGTATTTAGTTAACAGAGGTAACCTCGGGGTAAGGAGAGTTTGTTTAAGTGCTTATGTCAATAGACAACGTTTGAACAAACGAAAAGAGCGAACAAATTAATCAAACTGGAAGTGGTGCACGGTCACAGCGCAGGTGTCCCAGTAAATTGTGAGTTTGTTGTATGATTGTGAGTGAATGGTAATAGTTTAAACAGATGTTAATGTAGGAAGCAGACATGTGAGTGAGCCGAGGCTCCCCGGGGTCCCGCGGGCCGCGCCGGCCGGCGCACGTCCATCACGTGCCACTATCAATTACCGCGCCATCCCGGCCCGCACTCGCCCACGACCTAATTAAACTGTCGATCCCACAACCTCGACACTTTCACCCACCGCCGCGCCGCACCTACAATGCATCCAATCGTCCACCGACGGTGTCCACCCAACCTACCTTACGCTTCCATCCTCACAGTGCCATTCAATATGCTCTTACCTGAAAAGAAAATAATAATAAAGCAACTTCATTTACCAACATCTGCGTTATGCTTCTAACTAAACCACCCTAGCTGGCTATCATAATGCCCGTTTTACAGAGCAAAAAATAAAAACACCCTCATTTTTAATCTTCTTGGCAATCGAGTAACAATCTGCGAACCGAGTAACTGAATTTAAAATGAAGAGTCGCGAGTCGAGGGAGGAAAGCGATTTCAAGTTTTGTCATTGTTTCTATATTGTGCGCGGCAATTAGCGCAACCGGGATACTGCTGCGGGGATCTTCTCTCGGCCCGCCAATCAAATTACCAGACAGATATAAATTCGTTGTGCAAAATCGACTTGCAACATAAATATTGGCATTTACCTAATATAGAAGTCGTAATAATTAAGAAGTTAAAATGGGAAAGAAAGTTTTTGTTTAAGTGAAGGAGGGAAACAATGAGAAGTTAATTATAATGATAATGGCAGTGAGGAGGTCCGCGACGTCTCCGTTAGGCGGTAATTACTGCGCTCGGGGGTGAGGCTCTTGTCAGGGCTCGCGTGCCGCGCTCCACACGCCTGGATTAAACGCCAGCGAAGACTAGCGTTCCCGTGCCGCATCAGATAACATGCAATCAATTCCGCGATCTACATCCTTCTGACCTAGCTCACCACTAGGCGCCTACCTGCCTCAAGACTTAGCTAACTTCTACCACTGATGCTAGGTACCAGCTCTATGTTGGTACCACCCTTCAAGTTTGTAACACACCCTCCTAACGTAAACCATTTGCATACGCCAACATTTTAAATAAACGTATCTGATTTAGTACCAGTGCTTCAGTACTACAGCGCTAAAGAATCGATAAAAACGTGAAAAAGGGAAACGTCACACGGTATCGAAACATCAACAAAGCGAAGGTGCCATGCTCAGTCACGCGACCGTTTTATCGCACACCTTCTTTCTGTTTATAGACAGATAAAGTTTGTTTGAAAAGCATAGCATGGTTTAACTTCATCGACGTTCTCCCTGACAGACAAGTGTACGCCACTTGTGCACGGCTCTAAGCATTGTATCCCCTAGCAATGTAATGGAAAACGAAAACGAGCGTGTGGCAATATTTTTTCGGAGTGAAGAGGCAAAGAAACCCCCATCCCAGTCAATTAGGTGTTATTGAGGTAATGGAGAGTAACGGGGATGATTTACGGGTCGCTGTCGGCGGGCGTTAGCGGGCAGGCACAATTATCGGCCCGCGGGCGCTCTCAATTACAACGAGGCGCACCCGCGGGACAGCCCGGCCCGCCGCCGATCCCGCCGCGGACCACAAATCTTCTCGTCTCGCGCTCCAAGTGCCCAGCTCGCCTCTACGTCTAAAACCTGCCTGCTGAAAAGCCGCAGATACGATTGGGAAACTTTTAATTGAGGCTATTGTGGAAGAAATCGTAGGACGCGCTATTCTCAATTCGAGGGTGTGATCGAGATGAGTGGCGCGTTTTAATTTGCGCGGCGACACACGAGTGGCTGCACCGCGATCGTGGAGTGCCCTGCTAATTGCAAACTCCACAGTGTGCCCGCCGGATGGCCGCACTCGGTCACTATCATCAAAAATGCACGCCTTTATTCGCGATTCTAACCCATCCCCGCCAACGACTAATGCCATGTCACCTATTTATCTTTTCATAGCTCCACAAATTAAGCTACACGGTAAAATAGACAATTCGGTGATAATTAAGAGATAAATTATCTGTACGAGTTGTTTCCACATATTCCCAGTGGAAACGATAGACTGTAATCGTATCGGAGTGAACATTAATTGCGAATTTTATCATTGCATGTAAATACGAGAAGTACTTATTGCTAACAACAATCTTGGCTAATTACACAATATAAGCGTGCAATTACGGTTGGCGGGCGGGCGGCGAGGCATCTAGTCAGGCGGAGCGAGACTGGGCGGTTATACTATGCTCGAATCTACCAATTTCTCAAGAAACAAATGAAATCGCTCCCCTCGCGAGTGAGAAGGCTTACACCCCATGTAATCGGATAATAAAAAGGGCAAACGCGGTAAATATAAGATGAGGTAGACAGTTTTACGACCTGTACCTAATTAAGTGGTGAACCAAATACAAACGAAGAGAAAACGTTTACTGCACAATGAGTGGAAACATAAGGTATAGAGACACAGTAACCAATTAACGTACACTCTTTTATACAACGTTTGTAGTCAATATTTTTTAACTTACACATATGTAGGTATGGTAAACTAACATTTATTGTTTCATAAAAATAATACATTATTATGCATGTGTAGTGAGTAAGTTATTTTTGTTCATTGAGAGTCGGGTGATGACGTGGCGGTGATGTATGTCGTTTTAACAAGAAATCAACAAGTATGATTAGTGGCGAAGCGAATGGGTGCTGAAAATAGTTTGATTAGCAGCGGGTGGCGGTCGGGCTAGCGGGGCTAGCGCGACTCGCACGCCGCCGTGTATATTTCGGGCGGCAGGTGGAGTAGCGCGCAGGAATGCGACCTCACCTGAGTAGCTGACTCACGCGTGCTAAATCTGTTCTTACAACTACTCACAACAACGTTTTTCGTTTACATTTCGAATATTTTTGTCTTCGAACTATTTTGAATACAAAAAATATTGAACGACGCAGATTAGAGTACCAATATTTTGATAAACGATCTATTTGTGAGCGTGTAACAGTTTCAGGGAGTAAACGTTAGCGCGGGTCGCGGACACGGGTCGAGCCTGGGGCGATTCATTAGCCGCTCGGCGTTACAACAAACAAATTAACACGACAGGCGTGTTTTATACGGTGATAAAAGGGCGCGGGGACGATAGGCTGCACGCGTTCCTCCACTAGCTGGTTTCTCGCGATAAATCATCATGAGTAATATAATCACTTACTAATCACACAAATAAATATTTGCAGAAAGAACCTTCTAAACGATCTATTGCCTAAAATGCAGCTATAAGCTCTATCTAGGGTCCATCTATGCAGATAAAACCATAAATATATACAGAGTGTAAATGGACCCCGAGCAATCAAAGTCTTAGAAACGTTATTCGGCTCAACAATATGAACAACTTTTGCTATGGCGAAAAGCTTATGTGGAAATGAAAAATAAAAAAAAATCGTACAGACATATTCTTCAACAATATTGTTTATATGAAACTAGTAGATACAAACATTGATATAGCTGCGTAATGTTAGCCAATAGGCGACACCGCAGACAGACAGCAGTGTAAGTATTTGGGTGCGGTCGTGCAGGCGACGCACACAGGGCGCGTGTAAATGGCTTCAGTTAATTAAGTTTAATCAGAGCCGCGACACACAGCTAACAACAGCCATCTGCCGGACTGTTCACGCCCACAGATTCGGTTACAAACGAACAACGCAACACAAATGAACTCGTTTATAAGTGAAACCTTTTAAATTATCGAATCAATTATTGCATTTTCACGTAGTATTTCATATTAGTCATAATTTTGTTTTTTTTTTTGTAATAATTTCACAGACATTAATTAGTGATGATTTCTAAAACCGATATGAAATTTTACTAACGTGAAACTAATAAAATCTACGAAGAAATATAGGAGTGTATAAAACACTATACGATAAGTGCATTGCATTGCGTGCAGTCACAGGACAATACTCAGGAAGGAAAAAATGCTTCTGGAAATACGAATACAGCACTGAACACATCAATAAAACATGATCTTTTTGTGCTAGTTCAGAGCGTGCCATAATTGGAAAGGCAGTAAAGAAGTACTGATTTAGCATTAGTAGTAGGAGGGCAGATAATTGTTAGGGGGCATCAGGTGCATACGGGCATAGGGCTTAGAGATAGCACTGAGTGTGGGTCGCGCGTGGCGTGTTCAGCGCACATTAACGCAGCGTGACGGATGGCGGCGCGGCGGCGGCGGCGGCGCGCGGGCACTGGCTCGCCGAGCGGTGGAGCGTGCCGCCGCCACCGCCTCTCACGCGATCTTATCGCACCTTCCGCGAACATCGCACTCCTTACCACTGCTTAATACCGCCATACTATCTACCTACTATCCCCAAATTATTCCACTATCAATATAGGTTTCTACATGTCATCGCCCGTCACCTTAAACTGTGGTACATTGAAAAAGATCACAAGAAGTGGAACGCTTTGTTGTATACCTATTTCAGTTTCATTCTCTGTAGTTAGACAAAAATATCTCTAGTTAATAAATTAAGCCGAAGCCAGGCTAATAGTGAGTAAACCGCGAAAGCGCAGCAGTCGCGTAATGAGCGGGCGAATCCTTTGACCGGGCGAGTTGCACCGACGCCAACTCGCAGCTAATTAGTCGGCCGGGATCTGAAGCCGCGACAAAATTACGCCAGGTTCAGGATTCATTTATAAAGCTTATCGCGACCCTTACTCTACCCAAACGCGAAACTATCGGCAACAAAGCCTCCCTGAACAACATTTCCACGTCACGTCTGGAAGAACATGCAAATATCAGGGTGAACTTTAAATGTCACATACATCAAATAGCTGGTCAAAATGTCTCAATGTATATCAATAACATTTTTATATAACTGTAGGAGCTGAGACACAAAAGCCATACAACCTTGAGTTGGAGAAATTCCAATAGATTGATTTGCGATAACGGCGAAGAATCAAAGGTCGAAGTTCGTTGTTTAAATGAAGGGTGAAAACGTGACCTATTATATCCAACTAGTAAAACCCTATTGCCAAATTCTAAAATGGGGTGTTTTGTGACATGGGGACGAAAATTCACAAAGTAAACGTTGCGATGGGGAGTGTCGAATTGTTGTCGGGGAGGGCACGAAGTAGGTACAGTATGTTTGTAAATCAAATACAAAGAGTTTCGCTCCAGTTTGTTGATATCATTGCCGTAAATAATAGATAGCCAAGCGCAGTGTGCCTGTCACTGCGTGGAGCAAGGGGCGGAGAAAGGCTCATCTCATTAATCAGGGTCTCAGAGCTAAGCCAAGGTGTACCGTTGCTGACACCGGGAATCCTCGTGGGCCGCCGAGAGCAAATCCTTTCGTGCGGTCGCGGACAAATAGGTATTGTTAAAGCTTGCTACGCCTTTCAAACTAAGGCTTTTATTTCGAAATCAACATTCAAGAAATGAAATGCATAATATTTGAATCACTTAGCTCGTAGAACAAAACTGGTGACACTGGTTTTCCTGGACGTACTGCCTCTAGCGAGAAAGCAAACATCGTACCTAACCATTGTATGCGTGGCACCGTCGCGTCCGCCAGTACCCCTGTGTCAACAGGATCCGTGCCTGTCGGCCGCCTTTAAAGATGTTAACACAACAAACGACACCCATTAAACCGTAGTGTGCAGGTGCATGCATAATGTCCAACTAGCAACAATCTAATTTAAGTCACCGAATGTGCGAAGCACGCAGAGTAACAAAATGATAAATTACTAATGTTAAGGGATTCAAACATGAAATAAAACAATAATGTTTCGGAATTCGAACCAAATCGCAGTGACTTCATCGCGTGACTATCGCGTGGCTGTCCCACATTGTCGGCAATGCGGTACAGTCGAGAATCTTGAGTAACGAGCCCATTTTCTACTCGAGCACTTGCAGAATTGAAATGCAAGATCCTATTTTCATGTTGACCTACAACTAAATTTCAAACTACGTATAAACCACAAACTTGTAAAGGAAAAGAAACAAAGGCGAACCAACTATTAATCTAAGTTTAGAGCAAACAGTGAGGTGAAGCGATCAGCGGGGCCGTTGTCGAAGTTTAATAAGCGTTCGTTAAGGAGGCGAACGGCGGCGGGCGGCAATAAGGCAACTCTTATCTCCGGAGCCGCGCCGTCGAACGAATTAGCGGAGACACTCCGCCACTAGCGCTGCTACAGCCCCGCCGCGACACTATCAACGCGCGTAATTAATCATACACGGCCGACATAGGCGCACCGTGCACACGTCGCGCTGCAGCCTGAGCGATCGACTTCCTCCGCCTCCACCTGCCACCACAACGCTTCCCCTTTTATGGAAATATAATTGTGACGTACCATTACCGAATAATTACCAGTTACATGAAGTGTTTCCGTCTGTAATGCCTCTCTTACCACTGATTAATATTAAAATGTATACGCCATATCAAACAGTAACTTGCACGAACTATCAAAGCATAAAAATGTCCAGGTATTTAAGTTAGCAAGGTAAAGGTTGGCACATTTAAGTATTCAACATGGTTGGCCAGCAAAGCGACAATATTATAATCTCATAATGTGGCGGGACGAAGTAGAGAGCCCTCGGGCACTCGGCGCCGCGAGCGAGCAGTCCGCCCAGCCTCATCCCCCACACTCCTTCATTAACTTTTCACATAATAAACATTCATTCTAGCCCAAGTCTTGGAGCGCATCGAAACACAATTTACGAAGTAGAATATTTGCGCAATTTCATTTTAACGGACCGGCGCGGAACAATTAAAAGGCATGAAGTTTCGTAAGCAATCGCCGGTGGATGGCGGGTTTAGCGGTTCGCACAGTTCAATTTCTCCGCGGGCGATGATGCGTGGCGGTGCAATCGGGCGCGGCCAACTGATTCCGAATAATTCGCGACGGATCACTCCTTTGCAACACGGAGCCGTTCGCTACCCGTAGTTCGCGCTTTACTTTCAAATCGTCAACGACAACTTTTCATAATACTTCCAAATAATATCTAATTGTTAACGTTAACTTCGTGCTATAAATTGACATTGACTGTACTCGACATTCGCACCCAGGCCTAACTAACTGTAGGTGGTGTCGTAAAATACAAGGAGTAGTGATCACAACAGGGAGAACGCGGTGCGACCAAACTCTGATTAAGCATGTATATTTGATGCGGTCTATTCACGAGTTGGGTGGGTAATGAATGTGCAAGACAATCTTCCGCACCAGTATAAAAACAGGAAGCGCATTCAATAGCAAAGTGGAAGTGTGTAGGCTATTTAGTTGATCGTGGGAAGTGGAAAATAGGGAAACATGTAGAGAAAGCAGTGCAGTGGCGTGTTGTTGGCGGGTGGTGCGCGAGGTGGCGCTGAAGACGGCCCGCGCACTTTAATTTCCCACGAGGTCGATCTCGGCGCCGCGGACTGCCGCCGCACCACCCGCGGGATTTCATCGCAGTAATGAATAGACGAGCGACCGAACATTCATTATGTTAGTTACGTTAGAATTTAGGATATGCCAATCAAATTTAAATCAACCTCAATGAAGGAAGAGACCCCACTCGCGCAACAGAACGCATTGCAATATAATGCGAAGTAGTGAAATATCTGTAATAAGAACCAATGCTTCGCGTGCGCAGTCGGATAAAAACAATTTAAACGGAAAGTCACATTGCAGCCTAGATAGTTGTTTCACACGGATTGCACGCGTTGAACAATGCAGGTCGAAACTGTTTCTCGGGTTCAATGGCCCCGCATCTTGCACAAATTAAGTTTTTTTTTGTTAATCATCAAAACATAAAACACATAAGTACAATAGTATATTATATGGAAACATGGATCGCATACTTAAAATTATAATAATCCAACGAAGGAGCGGAATCAGGGGTATAATCTTCTCATTACATTATATGTACATTGTACAATTATGTTTTTTATGGTTAAAAATGTTGATTAAAAGCGTGAAAATTCAAATTGTATTTAAATTGAAAGGCTCTCATAGTCTTGTTACGGCGGAACATTCGCGCAAGCTGAGCCAAATAGCGGTATTTTGTAGTTATTAAGCTGGCAAACGAGGTCGTTGACCACAGCCATCGACTTTTTTAACGAGACGCCTCAAATATGTATACTTCAGAAAAAAAGAGGTGAATCTATTAAGGAAAACAAAAAACATAGTAGTGCGTGTCGAGGAGCTACCTACGTTTAATACGGTCTCTGTATAATTATACGTCACTGATCATCATTTTTCTTGTGCTATGGATTTGAAATTAAAACGTGCGATTAATTGTCAAGTAACGTGCGAGATAGCGTACGTAGATTCGATTTGTACACCAATATTACCTATCAAATTACTGTGTCAATACGTATACAGCTGTGTTTTTCTATATACATGTGTAGGCGGTGGTGTGTCGATAGAACACTTAGGCTGACTATTAGGGGTTTTAATGGATAAATAGTGAGAGTATGTTTATACGTGTGTTTTGCTTAATAACATCATGCTCTATGTAGTAAAAACCATCAAAACGTGCCCGGTAATTATTTAACGTATTCTAATTTATGCTGGACGTCATTCGTTTAGCGTAGTAAGTGACCAGTTACAAGGATCTACGATATCGACCGCGTAAACTATGTTCCAGCACAGTGTGGGAAAGAGTTGGATAGTTAGTAATACCTATCCAACTCAATCCACTATACTAGCTGTAAAGCTAGTAGCTAGTATATATCGCGTAAAAAGAACATGTTCAAGTGTCGGATGAAATGTTGCCGTCGTGTCAGCTCGCGGTCACCGACACCGGTTACGTCATACGTAGTAGGTGATGTTACGTTGCTTACTTGGATATTAATGCTACAAGAACAATGTCTCATGTCACCATTTCAATTTGAATGTGTATTATCTACGTGTCTCATATTTGAATATCACATTCAAACAATTTTCCTAGCAAATTCCGAGAAACAGGTAAAAACACAATTCTCGACTATGTCGTGTCAAACTTTTGTTCTACACATCCTATGATAAAGTTTCCAAAAAAAAAATAGTCTCATCACCTCTTTAAGAGGAAGCAAAACATTCAAACCAGCTGATTGTGTATAATGATTATACAATGTTGCAGTCAAGGTTATAGCATCGACATCACTTTATGAATATATACGGTACTTGCGTTAGTTGTATAGATATTAAACGTGGGCAAAATATGCCGCAATTTACTGCGAGCGGTAAAAACAACGATAGCATAAGACATTGTGTACCAATGATGATGTGTATAACATGCGATACGATCTATATAGTTTCCCATAGTTGTGCAAGTAGAGTACGTATGTAATATTCGGTGGGGAGGGTTGGTAGTACAGTAAGAGCATCTCACGCGATGCGGCAACGTTACAATCGGGCAATAAGGGCGCGCATTATTGCTTCCTGCGACATGGCACTGGCGTCGTGGGAACGCCGAGATAGTCGCTCGTTAGGGGAGACACGCGCCTGCAATATTCCTATCTACACGCCCAACTCCAAACGGTACATGCCACAATACATAGGCACTATTCTATGCGCCATATTGACATGACACACATCCATATTCTTAAAACCCATTTAAACAAATTAGCAATTATTTAAATTACAAATTTCAAATAACAACAAACACTTAACAAAGTATATAATAGTTGTTGCGTAAAAGTCAACGTTTCACTGTAAACGTGAGATCATCTCTAATCACTAAGGACTTATCAATCACGATCTAATCGAAGGTTAAAATAACAAAATGTAAACGTGAAAAAATTCATAAACATCTATGTGTATTGGGCATAAATTATTCCCATTGTTGAATTAAAATAATATGACTCACGCATTCTCATCCCCAAGAGCAGTAGGCAGAGGCGTTTAGTAACCCACAGCACCGTAACAGGGTTCGCACACCTTTTGGTATGCAGGGTACGTCAGAAATATAATATTCATTACTCGCCTAGTACATGTCCGGATTCGAACTGGAATTCTCCCGATTCCAAGTCGAGATAATATTATGTTAGTAACGAATACTACGTTAAAGAAGTAGATATCATTTAAGTCGTCTCTCAACTATCCACAATATGATTACTCCCCCTCGTGGATGACCGAATTTTACAATTACTTACCTAATTACGTCCATGTGTCACACGAGATTGTCAGATGCTGACAAAGCTGACAGAAAATGATTTGAAAAATACAATTTCCCGAACGAATTCTAAAACGAATATTTGTTTATTTGTACCTTCTGTCAAACCACGGCAAGTAGTTAGGTACTATTTTATATGGGAGCAAAGGTTGAATATAAAAGCCAACATACAATGACGCTTGACCATAATAATAATACATTTTCAACCAATCATAAGTAGAGTTCAATAGACGCCTGCAGCTACCGGTCCGATGGCCACGACCACCAAATACCGGTTTATTTGCATTTACCGAAATTGTGTTAAATTTCATTCTGCCTAATCATCCGAGGTTAAATTCGTGCGTAATAAGATTCGACGCGTCTTGTACAGACATAGGTACTTAACATAAACTCTCGTCGTGGGTGGACAAAACCTGTTGTCCCGTGTTGGTCAGAGCCGTAAAAAGAATGATACCATATTATAATTTAATTCAAAACATGATGGTAAAGAGTGCGAACATATTACAAATGTAATTTTTCCTTTCCGGTTCTGCAGGCGTACTCAGCCGGAAGGGTTGGACTTCTCACGCCTTTTGGTACTCTCTTCACTATTTCAAAAATAATATGTATCTATACTAGGAAATGCAATCCAGACTCTTGGTTGCAAATTCGAGATCCCGCGGGATTAGAAATATCAATCATCTCGGAATTTTCGGGATTCCAAATCAAAAAAAAATTAAATTCGAATGACTGAAAAAGCTCATAAATGCTTGTTTGTGATAGTGGGGTTAATTAAAATAACATATTAATCGAAGGAAAATAATAACCTTTTGTTTAATCTTACCAAACTAATTAATTATCAGGTTTTAAGGAAATTAACATAGATAAATTAAGTTATCAAAACAATAAGCAAATCTCAAGGGAATTAGAAGGAATTAGAACCTACGAGTGATTTTAAAAATGAGCCCTTAAATAACAAAGGGTATTAATAGTGTCATCTACTAATACGGCGCTTGAGACCCGAGTGGACGTGTGTAGCGTCGCTGACCACTGCAGCCCAATAATGCTTGTCAATCTCGAACGGGATCTCGTCATATGATACGTCGGGATTCATCCCGAAAAATCACAAGAGATCGGGATCCCCCTGGATTGCATTCTCTAGTATCTACTTATTCAGGTACATTTCTTCATAGGTAACAACAAAACTGGCATCTCATTAGTAACGAAAATGAATGTTCGACGTCATCGACGTCGCTATTCAGCATTGTATGTGTGTTTCCTGTCAACCGTCTATCTGTTGCGAAAAAACAATATTACATAAGGATACAAATACCGCCAAGTGTTTATATACACAAATAGTTACTGGTGGGACACACAGGGGTAATATTAATATGTAGGTAAATAATTTTATATTTGCAATAAGTTAACAAATACAAGTAATATTCTAGGAGTGTTTGTCATAAGGTCGTGCCATCACATTGTTCAATGAGAAATCTAGTTAGTGTTATTTTAAATATGGTTTTGGCAGTGTTTTAGATGATTTAAACTACGTAGGTAAATATTAGCGAGACTGTTTACAACGTAGAGTACCTAATGATAAGTAACGTCCAAGCGGGCTAAGGAAACAATGGTGGTATAGCAAAATATTCACAATTTTATGTGAAGCGATCAAGTTAAAAAAAAAATGTTTTGTCACACCATGACAAAGCATTTTTAAGTGGCATTTCGTTAATGCTATAATGAGACTTGGGACATTATAGAAAGCTAATTCACAATATGCGGCTTGCCTCTTTATTTCGAACAAAAAGAAGCTAGTCATTTCAGTTGATCCTGTCCACTGTCATTTGAAGCTGAGAACAGGTTCATATGATTATGGAGAATGCTATCATGCAGACAAGAGGAGTAACGTTTTTATTTTTCTTTTGTATACATTTGTCGTGAATGATACATGTACGAAGAAGTTAATGCAAGTTTAAAGTGGAATGACTTCGGACGGGACCGTACAGACGTCGTAAACATGTTTCTCAAAACATCACCGTTCCTCAATGCTCCTCAGAGCACAAGGAGATTGCAAGGTCCCTAATATGTTGTGATTGCGCTACATTTAAGAACAAATTATTTAGAAGATGCGACTTTAATTATGAGGTATTATCCTATACAGACTCCTTTATCAAACGATACTTCTTAGGTGGTGTACAATTTGCTGCATAACTTCTACATTATCATCCATTTGCTGTAATAGATCCGGAAAATACCTTTACTTTGGGAATGAAACTAAATGTTTATTATTATACAACTTACATATAATAATCATAAGCGTTTTATTTTACGTAATAAAGAGAGGTTCTTTGGCTCTTTCCTCCTAGACAAGTCATAAAATGCGGAAAAGTAGCGACCTACACATGTATTACTTGTGACCATCTATCTCTCCATATTGTCAAACTTAGCGACCTAGGGAAAATCGTTTTATCTCCTCACTTGGCATTATGGATATCAATTTAGTTATATAACCTACATACTAAAGAGACATTAGTGGTACTAAAGGCGAATGTGCGACATCAAGCGCACGCTACAATTTTAGTCAAACCGCCATAAGGTCCACACCCAAAACTTATTTTAATGACAATTCATTTTATAAATACTTCTTCCATACGCGTGATAATGGTATTTTTATATTAGGAAACCGGAATGGATGGCACTTATTCTTTAACGTTCGGGTCCATTTGCATAAGGACGCTTTATCGCGTCGGAATGTTGCTTGAATATAAGCTCAACAACTCTTGAAGAGTGTAAACCACATGGTAGGCTAATCTTATATACCTAGAGATAGAGAATATAGTGGAGCTAGACATACTGGCTCCATCTAGCATGCGTAAATTGACACTCAATTCTGTCACAAACATCACGCGGAGGGGAATGCGGTTACAAATGTTCCAGAATACCATTGAGGAATGCACGCTTTCATAGTAATTTTAAGATAAACAAACCGAATTCGCCCACTCTACCTGCCTTCGACTGTTGTGTTTTGTATCGATTTTCTTAGATAATGGGGGATCCCTAAAAAAATGTTTAGGAGGTGAGGTATTTAGATGCTGGACATGAAAAATGTTCTCTGTGTGTCCAGCACTAATGCTAACTGAAGACTGTAGGGGTATTTTAGAAAATCTGACACTGTCCATGAGGATTCTCCCCCCGACAAGGAAAAAAGGTACTGTACACTTACTTGCTGATATAATGGTGAAACATATACCTGAAGATACGTTGGTTCGTTCAAGAGATAGAAACTTACTGTATTTGCGACGTTTTCTTACAGGTTAGGAAATTCAGTGATGATTTTATTTTACTTCGTACAAGTCAGCGTTTGAACACAATCTTGCCTAGTATCAGCAACAATGTGCTCTACGAGGGAGCACACTTACTTACTAGGTACCAATTCGCCCTCGACGTGATGACGTCCAGACTATAGTGCGTATGAATGACACCCCGGCAAGTCAGTTATTAACAAATATTAAAGTAAGAGCTGTACAAAACAGTTGATTACTACAAAACTACCTAATTTCCACAATAAAAGAAGTACACAACCGTTGACAAACAGTTATGCAATAGCGTTTTAATTTCCTAAAATTCCCCAAGGGCAGTTTTTGCAATTGCTCATTGACAGATTGCAGCATCTAATGGCTTGTTTAGGAATATCACTTTGGTTCAGTGTCACCATGAATATGATGGACGACAGTTTCAGTCTCATCCTGCGCGTCAATGCGGGGCGTTTCAGACGCGAGTCAGACATCCTGACCGAAACACTTTCACCTCAATTTTCATAGAGTTTGACATTTGATGTATAAAAAAAAGGTTGACCTGGCAATTTTAAAATATATCCAAGTGTGGCGCATAATATGTAATGTTCATAACTCAACCAACGGAAATAAGCTCATTATTAAGTATGCAATAATAAAAGAAAAATGGTATTAGAATTAATTTAAGTTTTTAAAAAAAGCTAACAGCTTGAAGATAAGTTATTCGTGAAATGCTAGCAAGTAAAAAACAAAAAAAGCCGCGACTGTCACCAATTAATAACTTATTAGAATTTTGTGTCAGCTTATCTTACTAATACTGACACTGCAGTATCTTTGTAACAGACTTAAGTAAAGGAGGAGGTTCTCAATTCAACGGCATTTTTTTATGTTTATTGTCCCGAAAGTTTTGATTGAGGGAATCGATTCGAATGAATCTTTTTTTTGTTTGAAAGCGTATTGCTCGCCGCGTCTGTTAGGCCCTATTTAAATTTGGTTCAAAATCAAACTGTAAACAGTACACTGACGGCGTGGCTGGCTCACAAGTGCAAAATTGCAAAGCCCTCAGCGTTTCTCTGATCACCTCAAAAACTATGTGATCAGCAGAGAACCAAAGTCATCTCGTTGGATTAGCAAGATGTATTAGCATTATGAATTATTGGCGATCATATTAGCCGTAGAACCGACGCCCGCTGGGGTAACGAGTTCTCGAGAGGACGTCCTCAGGCAAGGTGGACTGATGATTAGCGAAAGATGGCTACAAGAAACTAACAATAAATCTCAATGGCGTACAATTGGAGAGGCCTATGTCCAGCAGTGGACGATTGATAGAAAAATTCGCCTAGATATTTCAATAAACATATCATGTTTGTCATGAAAATAAATTCACGGTATAAGTCTATTTTTCCAAAATAATGCATCATGAATTCACAGTAATCTCTTGAACTTATACAAGCACGCAACGAGCAGGGATGGGCATCCCTGACTAGCAGCGCACGCAACTCGTTTGTCGTGTCCATTAGCACTTATACCCCGAGTATCAGGATAGGCCTCAATTATTGCTGGAGGCACGCGCTTCAACCCTATATTTCTGGACAGTTTAACTTAGAACAATTTCACTATTGAAGTTAAAGTATTGAAACAAAACACAAGGAGCAATAATTAATTATACTGTCATTATTATTCATCATCTTCATCTACAGAATAGAAATTTGGTATTTCCATTCGTAGAAGAAATAGACATGTGAAAGCGTACAATAAAAATATATTAAAATTTTATGTGGATAATTGAAACCATCCAAAAATACAAATAATGTGAATTGACGTTTTTTATTATGAGGGAGGTTTTCTGACAGCTGTCAAAATCTAGTTCCATACTTTCCACTAGGTAGCGCAGTCTAAACAACTACATTCTGACAAGGATCTTCTTGCCACTTCTGTCATGTATATCTTATGTATTTGTGTAAGGTGTATATGCGTGTGTTTATGCTTTTATTGAAGTATTATCCATCACAACTCTCTCTCGAACTAACTCAAGTATCTAAAATCGGATGCCAAACTCTTAAAACACAAAACATATTCTTGTAGCACTGTATAAATATTTTATCTCAGTGTTTACGGACTGTGCAATGAAAAATTACCTTTCTCTACATACCAGTTTTTTCGAACTCGTATGATTGTGAAGATTACTGCGCGACAATTACCGAATGTGTGCTGATTATTTAAGGCGATATTTTCTTACTACTCCTTCCTCCTTACTGCCCCTTCTTGGGTTGTTTTAGGTGCTTTGTTTATACGTGTACTGTGATAATATGGAGAAGTTGCACACTATCCAATGAAACAAGACTGTATTGGCTTGAATTGGGTTCCAAACTTTATAGCCACCAGTCCTAAAGCTTGTCGAATTGCAAGAAACAAACGACGTCAATCAGCCAAATGGTTGATATGGTTTTTTTTTTCAGTATAAGGAGCACCCTAATGAGATTTTGACAACCCACTGACAGCTCCAAATAGTTCCTTTCGTTCTTCTGTGATGTCGCTAGTATCGCATGCCGCGCTTTGCACAATTAATCACTAGATAAACTTCTGTCATATAAATTTTCATTAAAATACGTTTTTACTTGTTTCGGGAAGTGATACCGATAATAAAGATTTTAATTAAAAAAATGAAAAAACCGAAGCAAGAAGAACTTTTTAATTTACTGCTTTGTAGTAGGCGAAAGCTAACAAGGCGTAGCATGCTATTTAAAACAAAAACACTGCTGGCGATGCTAACGCCATCCATGGTAAATTTTGGAATAGCTCGATAATTTCAATTTCTAGCTTCTGACTAGCATGTATACGAAATTCCTATATTTGGACTATTGGTCCGACAAAAGTAGACAATGAAAAAGAGCAAATGATTCAAGATCAGTGTGACAACCCCATATTTATTGCTAGCCCTGTAAAATGTCCATTTTAACACAGTTGTTTTTTAATCGAAGTATCGTTAGATATTTTTATAGGTCAGTTATTGGTCGGTAATTAATGATAAAGGTAACGTCGATATATTGTTTCTTATAATTTAATCATTAGTATGTAGTAACTAAAATAATTATGTGAGTTATATAGACAACTACCGGCTTCGCACGAGTAAAATGCTGATACATAGTCTTTCTGTACTATATTACGCATGTATTACACATATAAACCTTACTTTGGTATCATTATATCTCATTAAAAAACTGCATCAAAATTAGCTGCTTGGTTTTAAAGATATAAACACACATAGGGACAGACAGCGGGAGGCAACTTTATTTTATACTATGTAATGCTAAGTAAGGTAATATTTAATAAGTATCAATGAAATATAAAATTGATGGAATCGATTTTGTGTTATGCGAGCTAATGTAATGCAAATAAACAATTTTCAATAGTCGAGAATCGACGCTACTTAACCCAAAATAATAAACCTACGTCAATAACCAAATTAGTACCGGCCAATGAAGTTTAAAAAGTTATATCCCTGTTGTTGCTTGTACTAAAATAATAATAACAGTATTGATTCCTATTTACTAAGCAACTTTGTCACCCCATCTATATAGTGCATTTTTTATTTCTAATTTTAAAGTTGTCGAGTCGTAATATCCTAGAAAGTTCCTATAATGTCCCTTTTACCCTCTCTTTTCTTGCCATAATAACAAGTTCGCAAATAAGTTCATTGGCCAGACTATATGCATCGGTATCGGTATGCATATCATGTCACATCAGACATTTGTTTTTGTCAGCTCTAAGAAAATCTCTCATTTGCTCTGGAAACTATGCAACATGTAAATTTTCTTTATAATCCGAACACGAAAACAACATTTTGGCCTCTATAATTTGCTTATACAAACAACTTTAGATAGACTTTAAGGTAAAAAAAAATTACCATCTAAGCATTGTCAGACTAGATGTAATCTAAGGGACATCTGTCTCAGGTTTTGTTTATCCGTCTTGTGAATATGTACAATGGACTTTCTGGAAAATAGCAGTGGCGTGCACACCATATAGGCAAAAAGACACTGCCTACCTTAGTATTTTAGTGGTTACCCTTCCTAATAATAGAGTTATTGCTAGATCCTTTCTTGTTGTACACACGACATATATAACGGAGGCCCTGTGTTTGGTGGGCGAGTAGATATATTGGTATATACCTATATTCGTAAAGACGAGTCACTTTTACTAGGTGCCAATCCTTGTCGTAAAAGCCAGTGCACGCCACTGGAAAATAGAGATGATAGTTGAATAAAGTGTACAGTACCTGTACGTCGAAGGGCTGGTGGTGCGCAGCGTCGGGCGCGGGCCCGCCGTTGACGAGCGCCGCGCCCGCCGCCGCCGCCGCCCCCGCCCCCGCGCCGCCGCCCGGCCCCCCCGGCCCGCCCGGCCCGCCCGGTCCGCCGGGGCCGCCGTACTGACAAACAACACAACTCAGGGTAAACAATGCACTTATTGTTCACTCTACACATAATGATAAGAATCGATAAAAACAAACAAGCGTAACATTAAATACTATGTGGGCCATATATGTTACTTTAATTCATTTTACACCTTACTTTAAATTTTAGAGCTAAATATTGTCAAAAGTTAGATTTTAATAATTGTTATAATGGTTCAGTAGGTTTGTACTAATGTTTATAGTTGGCGTCATCTAGGAAGCAAATTATGACACGTTAATAGATCCATGCACATTTTTTTAATGTATGTGACTGACAACCAAATGTCCATATGACGATGACATAGTGTGTATCTCAGCGTTGGACAGTCTTTGGTCTCGATTAATAAAGCAGTGTTTTTATTTTTATTATTCTTTTTTTGCGTCTGACCACCATCCTGCCCGATGTTAAGCATCAATGTGGTCTACGATGGAGGAACACACTTGTTCATTAGGTACTTATTCACCCGCGACTTGAAGACCTTCAGACTGTACTGAGCAGGAAACACAGACTCCGGCAAGTAATTCCACATCCTAGCGGTTCGCACTATGAAAGTAGACGCAATGGTTCGCATAAATGGTAAATCCACCTGGTATGGATGACGTTTTGTCGTTCTCCTGGTTGTCCTATTATAAAAACACGATGGGGGTATTAGGTTATGCAACTCCGTAGCACACTCTCCGAGCACCCGATAGAAGACAGATAGGCTCGCAACCTTGCGGCGATGCTCTAGGCTTTGTAGCCGAGCAAAAAACAGCCTGTCGTCACCTATGAGTCTTCTAACACGCCTCTCTATTTTCTCCAGAGCCTAAAGCTGGTATTTTGCTGATTCATCCCAAAGATGAAAGCAGTATTCCATACACGATCGAACTTGTGCTTGATACAATGTGAGCAACTGTTCTGGTGTGAAATACCGTCGCACCTTCGAGAGGATGCCCAGCATCTTGGCTGCGCGTTGGGCCGTAGCCTCAATATAGGGGCCAAAGTTGAGGTTGGAGGTCAGCGTCATGCCTAAGAGCTCCAGCCGATTGGCTATAGGCAGGGGTACATCCTGAAAGTGGGAGCCAAATGAAATGGGCTCCTTTTTGCTGAGAATAGACACGCCTGGGTCTTAAGCGCATTGAACCTGACCAGATTGGCCTCGCCACAAGTTGCGACTTCAACAAGGGACAGGTTAAAAACGCTCAACCCATTCCTCTCTGAGTAGCCGGATTTGCGGCTTGCTGTCTTGCGCGTCAGAAGTGTAACTCGGCGGAAGTCATATTGCCGGTCAGAGAGGAGGTCATTGGCTTCGAGATGCGTCACGAGCTTGCTATTCAGTACACGTTCCATCGTCTTACAGAGGATGGAGGTGACTGAGAAAGGTCTGTAGCAGGTAGAGTCAGCACGACTACCCTTTTTGGGTATAGGTTGCACATTGGCAAGCCTCCAAGGGTCTGGAATTTTTCCGGCCTCCAAGGAAAGGCGAAACAAGCGCGTCAAACCAGGAGTCAATTGAATTCAGGCGCACATGTCCTCAGCACAATAGCTGGAATACCATCGGGGCCACTAGCTTTATTCACATCTAGATCGCGCAACGCTTTTCGTATCTCTTTTTGGCGAATGCGGATTTCGGGCATAGTCGACAGTCCAAAACCAGTCGTTGTCGGAGGTACCGCGTTACCAGCATCTAGACGCGAAGATTCCGCAAATAGGGATGCAAGCAGATTTGCTTTGTCCTGGGCGGAGTGTGCAAGTGACCCGTCAGACTTCAGCAGTGGAGGCAGTGAGGAGTTGCAGAAGTACGCCTCGACCGCCTTTGCCAGCGACCAAAACGCTTTACTACCCGCAGGATACGAAGCCAGTTTGGCGCCTATACGGCCAATGTGATCGAAGCGAGCCCTCCGCATAACCTTCTTGCAGGACTTGGCAGGTTTATTGAAAGCTCTCTTCCCTCTATCTAATCGAAGTTCTCACTTCGATTAACCACAAAAAACACTGTTTCGATTATGCAGTTACATGTAGAATAAATATAGCTCTGCAGACCGCATTATGAACGGCTAACAAAGGTTTCATCTTGTCGAAACCTTGAATGCACTGTCTGTTGCTCAGAAGACATTTATGAAGGCTGATTGCAACAAAACATCACTCATAAATCGATTCTAAAATAAATCGAATCTTTCCAAGATTGTACATTACTATCAGTCTAGGCTACGCATGTCAATCGACCTGTCAGAATTTTCTTCTTTGATGACGCCGACCATAGATTGATTGTTTGATATGTCACATTGTCTGGTAATACAAGAAATATTCGTGGATAATATAAATATAGTAACTAACCACATATTTGCCTGTAATGCGCACGATTGATTGATATTGACGACTGTATTGATATTGTATGCATAATTGCCAAATGTAACGGAAGAACCAATATTCAGAATGTTGAAAGTAGGTATACATATGTCTTACCTGTTGCGAATTAGCAAAGCTGTTGTTATCAAACTGTGGATGTTGCTCCATCTGCAAGACTAGCTCAATGTGCTGGTTCATGGAATCGTTCAGCGTCATGCCTGGAACAAACCGAAATTTAAAAAAAAACCGTATGCTGGGGCATATATTATTAACATTACCGGCTGGAAAGTTTAGAATCAGGTAAATTCGGTACTTTATAATAAGTATAGACTATTTATTGCAAAACCTTATAAATATTAAACAGAATCGAATTTGAGACTGCCACGCCTGCCTAGCAGTATGTTTTCAGTTTTTTTTTTTGTACAGGACGACGGAATATTTTCTTTCGAAATAGACTACCCGAGCTGATGTTCACGTTCAACACTGAAGAAGACATTCAGAAGAAAAAATTACAATGCACGCTAAACAAGGAAAAATATCCATCTTAACCTTATCAAAAGAAGGATATTTCGTGCGAACAACCCGTCCCTATAATAAGAAACGGGCTCTTTAAAGAGAAATAACGTTCCGGAAGACCCAGGAAGACAACCAAGGAGGAAGACAAGCATATTGTGGTGCTTGCGAAGCTAAATCGCCGCCTTCCTGTCCCCACGAATCATGCATTTCTGCATGAAACCAAACTCGTTAAAATCCGGTATTTGTTACAACCGTAAAGGATCGCCTTCTATCTGAAGTACTAATTGCAAAAAAAAACCTATTTACGGTCAAAATTTAACAGGATAGCTCAAAGTAGGCAAAATTCACAGAACTTGCCTCGAAATGCCATTTGTTTAACCTGCACACGTCAGAATAATAATATCTGACTGCAAATGTGTGAAACGTGTTGTGGACAGATCAATCCAAGTTTCTGATATTCGGATCAAAGCAACTTTTTTGTGCGGACTAAAAATGATCGGGCTCTAGAAGCAGACACCGTGTCAACTGTGAAGCATTGGGGAGGTCACATGATGATTTGGGGTTACTTTGGTGGAAAAATTATGATTAAAAAACTAGTTTACTTGCATTGGCCGATGGTTCGTTTTTCAGGTGGACAATGGTGGTAAACAATCATCAAAGTTATACCAAGGATTCATTCAAGCGAAAGAGAGGTTTCACCCACTAAAATTAATGCGATTCCCGTTTCGCTCACCCGACTTGTTTCCTATTGGAATTAGGCTGGGATTATCTCGACAGACAAGTGAAAACACGTAATCCTAGCAGTGTTAGGTCGACGAAAACTAGTTACTACGTATTGAAAATATAACTGGCAAGTTAATTTGAACCTAATATATCTATTCTAATTCTTTATTTTTGTGGCCCTAAATGTGTTAATGATGTTATATGCTACAAGAACATTTCAAGCATTAAACAAACCTGGGTGTATTTGAGGATGCTGAGGATGAGGCAAGCCCTGCAGCGGGGCGACACCCAGCATGCCCGGATGCGGCTGAAAGTAAGAATGGCAATTTGTCAAATATAAATATCTATAGTTTCTATTTGTAATTTTTAACCAATAGCAAAAAGGAGTCTAAATTCGACTCTAGTTGTTTTATTTGTTGGGCATGTTTGAACGTACGAAAATAATACTTGGTATGTAAAAGAATGTCCACATTTACATTAGAAACATTTAAGGGTAACACACAAGACCGCGACGGTCAATGGTGTACAGACGAAGGACAGCAAGCAGTACCCTATGAGAGATCGTTAAGTCACAAGGGTCTGTTGCGTTTGGTAGAGGGGCAGGGGTGTTTAGAGTACCGGCGGGCGCCGGGCGCAGACAGTGTGACAGTGTACCTGTGCGTGCTGCAGGTGCGGCAGGTGGTGGAGGGCGGCGGCGGCGGCGGGCGGCGGCGCGTGCAGCGGGAACACGTCCCCGTTGCGCGCCGCCGCCTCCTCCTCCGCCGGCGACGGCTGCCGCGACCCCGGCGTGCGACTGCAACAAATGTACATACGCGTTTTATATAATATCTACCAACTACTCAACTAGTAAGCCTGACATTTCATCGACGTTCACACTTCTTCGACACGTATAGTGTGCAAGAAGATACACGCGTATACAAACATTCAACACGTAGTTATCTAATAAATATTTTCATGCCAAAAATCATAACACTCTTTTTCAATAGATAAAAACCTATTATGTTCAATGATCTTACCTATTTATACGTATATGATATACCTATTCTATTAGAACAAGCGTTGCCTGTACACATTGCTCTATATAAGTAAATAACTTACATTTAAATGCACACAACAACGCACATACAATATAAACAAACAAAAATAAGCAAATCATGAATCAGCCGCGACGTTACCGATAAGGCGATAAGACGCAGTCCGTGACGTATGATACTCAAGGCCCTTCGTTATCTAACGTCTGAGAGTATTAAGCGCAAGTTTCCAGCAAGCAGTTTCTGTTAAAACATCTTACTGCAGTTGTTGAAAAAATAAACTCGCCAAGTACGAGCTGATTTTAAGCTGCATCACACCCATTAGTAAAGGCACCTATGATAATATGTTATTTTATAACAAGTGTTGTCATCATATAAGACATCAAGAACATTTTCAGAACAATTTTTATTGAGATTAGTGTATGATTAACGTGAGCAAAAATAGTTCTCAAAATACATGCTTTGGTGCCGGCGGCATTAAAGGAGCGCGTAATGTTCGCGTGCCTCTCAATGGCACAGCAGTGCGGTTATTGACTCGACCTTCAACGTATGATACTCACTTAAATGCCTTGTCGTCATCTTGACCGTTGTGGAGGCCGTTAGGCAGGCCGGCGTGGTCGTGCAGCTCGTGCAGGTCCTTCTCGAAGGGCGACTGAGACTTGTCGTCGGCGCGGTCTTCCAGCACCATCCCGCGCAGCCCCGCCACCACGCCGCCCACCTTCTCGCCGCCGCCCACAGCCACACCGCCTTCTGTCGCCAAAGTTATCAACATACATATAAATCAATACCATTAATACTAAATTAGGCATTAACATTTTATGTAAGTAGTTCACATAATTAGTGGCGGCGCTTGGTTTGCAATTAATTTCTTATGCAATTACACACTATGTACATTCAATTATAAAATAACAACAAATTATAGCAGCTAAATTATTTTTACGTGTTTTTTGGTTAAAATTAATTTCGTGATTACAGCAATTGACGAACTACGAATCGCCTGAAGGACCAGACGCTTTTATTTACTGATTTCACTAATGGAGAGTTTGAAGTTTTTCTAAATTAAGTAATATTTCATGTCAACAATGTGAAGTAAACACTAGAATATGAATATTACCGGTGGGCGAGCCTCCGAGGACGTACTCGACCATCTTGACCCCGAGGCCGGCGGTGTCGCGTGGAGACAGGATGCTGCCGGCGTCCCCGCCCGGGAACGCCACACCGCGCCGTGATCCCATCGCCATCGCCACGCCTACATTTGGCTCCACTGCTGAAGACAACAAAACATAGTAAAAATAACCTTGGAGAATCATCCTTATTAAACTGGATGTGTCCGATAGAACCAACTTCATTTTTTCCAGAGAACAAAAAGAATTTCCCATTTATTTTTCCTGTTATAATGGTCTGTCTACTGTGTAAATTAACATTATACATCTGTACTAATACTACCTACTATGAGTTTTGCAGCATGTTTTCTATGAAACATTAGAATAAGTTTGTTATACAATTTATAACATTAGTTCACAGTTTTTTCTATATTGTTCATTGCAGCAATAAATAAAGGTATGGTACACTACCTTGAGCGGACCAAGTCGGATCGCGCCACATTTGTTCAGGGTTGAGTTGTAGGGGCGGTAAATGCTGTGGACCCTTACTGTCACCACCAGCACCGGGACCTTTGTCCCATAATTTCTTAGCTGCAGGAGCAATCTGAAAAACATCTTGTATTTAATATTGATAGAAAAAAAAATCATAACTGAAATGCATTTTCCAGGACAGAATACAAAACATACTTAAAACCTAAGCAAAAAAATGTATAAAATTATATTGTTAGCTTTGTACCCATACAGTCTTAACATTAATGAGTTAACAGTGACAAATCAGACTACCAGCATCCCAAAAAAGTCCCATTAGTGCCTCCAGTGAGATACAAAGCATGCTCATTTGAATCTGTTGCAACAAACAACATTACCTAATATGATGTATTGCATCATCATTATGTCTTTTTTCGAGACATAATTGTATCTGTATCCACATATACTGTATAAATGGAAGGAAATCTGTGTTACATTGTCAGTATACATCTAACATACCTATTACATAGGCAAACTAGGTGCTAAAGTCATAATTCTCTTAAAGGTAAGTTTTTAAAAAGCTTTGTGCTCTATGTTGCTCTGTATTCTATATGATTTGTGTAAAACAACACTCATAAAGGCAACACTCACAAGGCTCATAATGTTGTACCTCCTATAGCCTGTACCAATGTTTCATCTTAACATTGTGAAATGCAATAAAGAATTGAGTATTGAGTAATTGATAAACCCACAAAAAGGGCTAAAAGTTTAAAAAATATCTTTTTAAGACAAAAGTTCCAGAAGAAAGTCATCCAAAACTGAAAAGACATTTTCTTACATATTTTGCCTATAAAGGTCATAATGGGGCAAGTATCTTTGTAGTGCTGTCCTCACAGCAGTGAGCATTTCTCTGTACAAAAAAGATGACAACACAAACTAATACCATTTTTCATAATTTCAGTAGTCAGCAATGGTGTCATAAACAATAATACAGACAAGTGTAATTTAGGTTCACTCACTTAGGGTACCCATACATCTGTGTACGGGTGGGGGTTATCAGTACTTCTCTAATTTACCTATTTATCTATAAATGCGTAATATTAAGGTAAACCTTTTTAATTCAATTTTTGATAAGTAGTCATAGATAATTTCCTGCCAAGTTTCATAGTTCTACTGGTAAAAAGAAAATAACTTAAGTAAATGATAATTCTCAAATGTTTCAGTATTGTTTGTCCTCAAGATATGTAGTAGTACTCCCTGGTGTAATTGAAAATTGTGATAAAATATTTTTCACTACAGTAGGTATCAATTTATACAGTAGTTATTTACTTGTCCAGTAATATACAATATGTAAGTAGGTATACATATTACTTACAGGTATTTATTAGTAAGGACTAGGACTATCACACAGATTAAAATAAAAGTAAATATGTGCCATCTCTTCAGCTCTCATTCATTTATTACAATATAAAAACAGGAATGGAAGTTCATTGTTTCAAGCTCTGTACATTATAAAGGCAGGTACACCGTGTGATAGTTATTACGAATGAATAATTTTATCAAAATAATTGTGTTACTAAGGGTGTAGGAGGTGAACAACATAGTAAAAATAATGTTTTGAACAATCCAGGTATTACACTATTCGATCTGCACGCCAGCCGGCTAACAAAATCCGAACTAGAAATGGCGGACGCCGGTGACAAGTAAACAAAACAAAAACGAACCTGTTGATACAAAAAACCCTAAAAAACTGGATTTCATAAGATAGAATAGTTACGTCTCGACCTAAAGATTCCTTTCATTCACAAAAACTCACCATGTCGGGGCCCATATCCGTAACATCAGCTTCAAAAAAGAAGTCGCTCAAAGGTTTCATGCGTCCAGTGTACCTCAAAGCTCAAACATGTATCGAGAAAGCTTTGCAGTAAACAACACTAACGAGAGATCACTAACACACAAGTGCAAATATTATTACCCCATTGATATTCCCATGCATTTTACACAAAACATCGGCAGTTTATCACAGAACCACAAAAGTTCTACGAAATGCAAAATGTTGACTTGCTTGTTTCGAACAAAGGACGTACGCCAACCATAGCGCCTGCGCTAAAGTTAACCATATACGTAACTATAGTCGTACGACGCGACGCATAAAGTTTTACTTATCGTCCAACAGATGGCGCGCATTCAATACAACAACAAAAAATATAACAACAATGTCAGCTGCTATCTTGTTAGGTACCTACTAGAGAGGTATGTAGTTAGTGACAGTTTTTATAGATACTTTTATTTTTTTTTTAAACGAATAAATAATTATTTTACTTATATAAAAAGTTAGTAGTAAATAATATTCCCTTAATTGGATTTCTTGCCATCGGGCGGTTTGAGTCCGGTTATACCTATAGGGCCAAATTGAATTGGTCTCTTTCAAAGAGAGCGCAACTCTTACGGTAAAGGAAAACATCGCGATGAATCCCGCGTACCATAAGGTGCATGAACCTAAAAGGAATCCTACCACTACACGTTGTAATAAGCATGGTAAAACAAGGGAATTTTCCTAGAATGTGCATTGGCCCACCTCGCTTTAGGATACGCAAATAAAGTATTGAGGATGAAGTGTTTTATATAGCAAAAAAAAAACCATTTACAATAATCTGTTTTTAGTTTAGTGCAAGTAATTTCCGAGCTTTTTGTTCTTATAACGGTACAACTTGATCCTTAGTATCATTAATTTATTATGAGTAATGAAATTTATTAGTAAAGCGGTTTAGTTTTACATAACACGAGACAAAAACATGGGAGAAGTGAAATACTAAGATTTTTTTAAACCTTTTAAACGTAGGTAAGTACGACAAGGATCTTTCGTCGACAAGACATTTTAAGGTTGTAGTAGGGTGTTGTTGATCCGAACCGATGGAAGTGACATTTCTGGACCCAAAAGTACCTACATCATCAGTGCC
This sequence comes from Conopomorpha cramerella, assembly GCA_012932125.1. Taxonomy (NCBI): domain Eukaryota; kingdom Metazoa; phylum Arthropoda; class Insecta; order Lepidoptera; family Gracillariidae; genus Conopomorpha; species Conopomorpha cramerella. The sequence continues at coordinate 75,161 of SJJU01000278.1, forward strand.
AATCGATGACTGTTGGTCCAGAAACCTGCATCGGACGACAGTTATTGCGGCGTTAGTGACAATAATTGCAGCATTTGATGTGTGTGATCGGGTGTTTTATCTATGTATGTATGTGTTACAGTTGTAAGTCGAAGTACGTGCACTTAGGTATGTAAGTATATCAGTCTCTGGCTTCATACAGCAAGGAAAGTGATGAGTATGAATGCATGAACTGTGTGATAAATGATATGTATGTGAAAGATGTAACTGCAGTGATGACGAATAACAGAGACGAATGGCGAAAGGAAACATGCTGTGCCGACCCCACCTGGACTGGGATAAGGGTAGGGAAGTGATGATGATATCAGTCTCTGGTACAGGGTATCCTAGTTTGAGGTCAGGTGATCGTATGTGTATATCCCAGGACATCTTACTTAATATATTATAAATGGGAAAGTGAGTTTGTTTGTTCCCCTTTACGCCGTAACTACTGAACTGATTGCTTTGAAATTTTGCAGACGTATAGTTAGACGCCCGGTTTAAATAATAGGGTACTTTTTATCCCGGAAAAAAATAATATTCCCGTGGGAAAACAAAAATAATCCTTTATAACCAAGTCCACGGAAAGCTAGTTTTCAATAAATTTGGAGAATTCCTCATAAATAAAAATACTAAGTAGGTAACCTTATTCCTAACTAGCCTAGAAAAAGAAAATCTCGATTATTTTCCATACATTGAATTTAAAATTCTTAACTTCGAGTTGATTGAAAATTATCACTTTTCTAAATCTAATATATAAAATTCTCGTGTCACAGTTTTCGTTGCCATACTCCTCCGAAACGGCTTTACCGATTTTCACCAAATTTTATACGCGTATTCAGTAGGTCTGAGAATCGGCTACTATCTATTTTTTATCCACCTGCCAGTTGTATTTCTCCCAATACACGGGGTACAAAGGCAACTTATTATGGCAAAACAAATGTTTGCCGGGACAGCTAGTACTTATATAAAAGGAGAAACTGACTGACATATCGCAGCACAGCACAAACGGCTAAACTTAGGCACTTGAAATTTGGAACGGACGTAGCTTAGGTACCGTTGGGGTGCACTAAGAAAGGAATTCCAGAAATTCCTACGGGAACGGGAATTAACGGGAAAATACTTTTGTATGATAAATCTAAACCGCTCAAATTTGAAATTTGGGATGCAGTTACCACTAAATTACGCGAATGCAATCGCGGGGCGTCCACCAGTATTTTATGTGTGGGGACCGAAATTGGAAAGATTGTTGGGGTGTGGGAAAGGCGATAGGCTCATTTCCGTACCCGAAGCATCAAACGAGGCCTTATTTTAAGACTCCGATGTTATAATTGGTCTAAGGTTCGGGGCTTAAAAGCTTAGTACCTACAAAGACTTGTTCCTCAGATGTGATTAAATTAGGTATGAAAGTACCGACAAGAAATTTTATCTTTTATAGAGCATTTTTCTAGAGTAGGTAACTACAAGGTTTTTTTTGCTAGGCCGCTTTAGATAGGTTCTTTGTCCTGGGGGTTTATTAATTTTGGGGCAACGAAGATATTTTTTACTGACGACGATGCAATAGGCACTTATTATAGGCACAGGAAAGAGATGTAATGGTATCGGACATTTTGCTAACTTCGGCGTCAAAGAATAAAAGCAGACCTCACCCAGTCAATGAGATGTTCGTAGGCCAAACAAAGGTGGATACCTATACAATTTGTTTGATTTTAGGTACCATCATGAAATATTTTTGATCAAGTTTTATGCAATCAATACTACACTCAATTATGCAGAAAATAATGATGTACTTTTCGATATCTAAGGCGGGCCCGTTTCAGAATACCCCGTATTCTGAAACACCAAAAATCTGTCAAATGTTTGTGGTTGAAGTCGATTTGTCTTTCTTTCGTTATTAGTCTTTGGTAAAAACATACGTACAGTTTCATAAATAAAATTATAACTTTATCATGACTGTGTTAACAAAAGCACACAGATTAGAATGTAGAAGATTAAAGCGAGTTAAGCAAATTCAATATCGGACCTTATGTGTCTTGCCTTAGGAATGGATAACTCTTTGTACAACATAAAATATAAGAAAAACACATTGTGAAAATTCCCCATTGTTGTATCAGTATTACCATCAATGTTTATTCCTCATTCATCCAAGAGAAGTTCAGGGAAATCTTATAAAATCGTTTAGTTCTTAATTTGCGTCTGGTTGAAGTTGGTTCTTTTTGTAGAAAACTAGGTGTATGTCACTAATTGACTCAAAAAATTATAGTAGCGTATTCGATTATTCTTTCACCATTACCGTGCGTTAGAACGGCTAAACATTCACAAAAAACAACTATCCATCTCTCTCTAATCACCCTGTATGTGAAGGACTGCGCGAGACTAATGTGAAAACGCATGATTAGAACGATTCATTAACCATGATACTAAATTAACCATGGTACAGATTATATATGATTTGGTAATCTAGTTTCATTCCCAGTTTATTATCAGTTACCTCATAAGTGAATGTCCCAAACTCAAAATCAGCTGGCGCCATCTATCATAAATAATGTAAAACAGGTTGTTTTGAATATTGATCCAACAAACTGTGCATCATGTTCTTAGGTCTAGTCTTAGATAAATATTTATTTAAGTACCCATAAGGATTTTTTGAAGTAGCCAAATCAATTCAAAGATCAATTGGTTGCCAGTTTATCTTATCTTATTGGAACAAGAACTTTAATTTATTAAATAATATTCAATGTGTAAATACAACATATTTATCATACAGAAATAAGTTTTTATCTCAGAAATGTATTTAATGAAACTTTTGATACCTAATATAACAATTCAGCTGCCAAATAAGTTACAAATTCAAAAGTTTGGGAAACTTTTTTTAGTTGTATGTATCCAAAAATGTTAGTAGACTGAAAAAGTGTTGTTGTCATAGCCAAATAATACCACTATTCTTAAAAAGAGCTTTATTTGTTTTTGCACTCGAAAATTGACCAGAGACAGAGATGAAAAATATCCAAAAAAAAAATGTATGCCACATTTATATACTTTTAGAAAACTGCTTATTTGAAAATCACAATATATGCTTAGTGAAAGCGTGATTTCTTCGAGTTTATGTGGCCCAGGAAGAATTTATGTGGATAGGAGTTTAAATTGTTACATGCACATTGCACCAGAAGGGTATGCATAGAGATCTCTTCAGAACCAAGTTTCTCGGACCTTTCTCGTCACCTTCCGACCAAACCGTGTCCAACCATCCTGACGCACACCTCAAACCACACATTAGTTTTGAATAAAACCCAAAAATTGGTCTAGAAACCTAGGGTTTCCCAAAGTAGGGGTTGCGGAAAGATTTACGTAATGCACGGGCACGATTCACAAGAAGGCGCGCACTTGTTGCTGAATCGGAATTAAGATTAAAGCTATATAAAATCTTCAAATTGATTCAATTTGCGACGAGGACAAGACCAGATCCCATTAATATATTTTTCCCTTTTGATACTTACAGCCCCCCAAGCAAAGCGCTCCAAGAAAGAAATGAGAACCGACATACCGGACGTTGCGATTGGTTGAAACAAGCTAAGTCGCACGATGTGTGCCATAGCAGCCAATCACAGCGCGTAATTGTCCTATGTACTGTCTTTCTTGACACGCGTGCTAGGGGGACTGTATTTGTGTTGTGTAAGTTTAAGTAACCTGGGTCTAGACCATGATGGAATTTCAAGTCATCCTATTGTAATCAAGTAACATATGAATGAACAATAGTATTACAGCAAATTTCTATTATTACTAACTACTGCAATGTCTAAATTTAAAAACACTAGGGTAGATCTGGCTCTAATTCTAAATCAGAATATTTACTTCCATTCCACAGATGATGTGGTTATTGGGTTTGTCACAATGTCAACTTTATGTATGGGTTTATGCTAATGTTTGAAATAAGCCATTCTAATATTATGTCTCTAGTTTTCTAAATATCTGAGAAATCATGTCATTGTTTTAGTATCTGGATGAACCACATTCATAGAAAGTAAAAGAAACAATGTCTGTATGGATTGCTGGACAACATTTGATTCTAAATTAGCTAATGTCTATAAAATTTTGTAGAGCATTTATGGGATATTGAACAATTGTGCTTTTACATATGCATGCATTCTCTTGTGCGTTAAGTATAACTATACATGCAAACATATTTGAAGACTTACCTGGTTGCGGATTGCTGCAACAGGAGTTAGACCCATCTGGTTCTGTCCTTGTTGCAGGTATTGATTGGTTCCATGTGCAAGCATCCCTGCTTGGCTTAGATACATGAGATGTTCAGCTCCCTTCCCAATTCCATTCATTGCTTGCATTGCATTTGGATGTTGATGAATATCATAGATGCCTTGGGGTGTTTGCATGCCTTGCAGGGCAGGTAGCATCATAGGATTGCTCTGGAGCGCAAGATTATTACCCAGTGTATGATTCTGCAATCCAGGAGCAATTTGGGTGTGAACCATATTCGTAGTCAAATGAGCAGGGTGACTTCCAATGACAGACTGATTTATAGCCAAAGTGCCTACTGATGAGGCTATGACCGGGTTCATAAACTGTTGCTGAGCTTGGTTTGAATTCTTTATTTGGATCTGTTGCATTTGTGGGGGCAGGCTGTTTATTGCCATTGGAGGAGGAGATTTCCATTTGTCGGGATTCTGAAAAAAGAAGAATTTAATTATTTTTCATATTCATACACTCCTAAGGGATAAAAATCAATATTGGAATATGTTACTTGAATCTGAAACCAAATTGGATAAATGTTATTTGTACATGTACCTAATAGGGCAATAGGATAGGACTAGACGACCCTGTGACAATGTTTGTAGCCTAATTCCTCCCAAAATGTTCATTACAAATTTGCACTATTGCATAAATTCATATTCATATATCATTTGAAAGGTTTGATGTTACATTTATGTTCCTGGGAATGTGCGTTTAATTACTGCCAGCTATGTACAAGGTTAATTAATTCAAACTATATGTACAGTTTGTTAGATTTTAGCAATATTGACCTGTAATTTTGTACTTCTACCCATGTCAAGTGACGGTGATTACTATTACTAATAATCTATGTGTTTGCAATAGATTAACACTGTTCTTCACACAAAGGGATTATGTTGCTCTGATTGGTGACAGCCATGTTTATATACTTTATACAAACAACTCTTTTCTGTTTGATATGTAACATTTTATTTTAATACCAAATAATTTTACTATATTATGTATTTCTTAGATTTACGATATAACTACCAAAATAAAACATAAGATATAGGCGATGTGACAGAATACAAGCTAGCAGTCATGAGAAAGAACAAAGTGAGATCAGGGCCGTTCTTTTCATTGTGAGTGTACCTCATGCATTTTTGTGGTGTGCACCATATCTTCTTTTGACCTCACAAGGAACACATCTAATATTATATCAAAAGTTTAAAATGGGTATTACGGTGCGAAAATTAACCAAAGATAAGCGTTCAGCTTACCTTCATAATTTCCACTCCCATTTTAAGCTGTTAATATAATGTTAGTTTTTTCGCATGTAGCGCATTTCTTTAAAAATTATACATCTAATTTTTTTCATAAACCCCAGACCACTAGACTTAAATATGACAAGTGCAAACAAAAATATGATCATCTATATTCATAATTTTGTCAAGGGTACAGTAGAGTCAATCAATACTAATATTATAAAGAAGTAATGTTTGTGTGTTTGTATATTTGTTAAATCGTAAGTGGTAATCTCGGCATCTACTGAACTGGCTTTTACATGGTAGTCCATTTTAAAAAGTGATTCGGAGAAAAAACAGTCAAATGAAAGTGTTTCTTATGAAAGCTGCCTTAACTATGAAAGATATATTTTTGTGTTCTAGAGAACAGATGTGGAGCTTGAAAATGGCTACAAAAGTCAATAACAGCATATGTCTAACTTTTATATTTAAGTTACAAAAAGTAGTTTTGTAATATTAGTATAGATAATACACACTATAAAAGAATGTCACCTTCCACTGTATGTCCCTATGTATGCTTAGATCTTTAAAACTATGCAATAGATTTTTATGCGGTTTTCTTTAATAGATAGTGATATAATACAACCATATAGTAGAGAAACACTGTCAATGATGTGTATTATCAAAACTATGTGTACCAGATGTAAATACACACATCAAAAGTGTCTATCATCAGTACATTTTAGAAGAATGCAATCAGGAAAATATTTTACAAAAACTGAATTCATTCATAATTTATTCAAAATGTGGTGATAATTCATTGATACAGGCATGGGGAATTAGGTAGGAGACCAAACCAGAAGATTAGATTTGATTTAAATAAATTAGATTTTTTTTAGAGCTAGAAATGTTATTGATCCCTAGACACTTTTGATGTGTGTAATAAAGATTTCATGGTATGAACAAATATCTATAAAATTCAGATTATCATGTATGCTATGACAGTAGTGAACAGACCTGTTGCCATATTGGTGTTTAGCAAAACATCATTGACTCCAAAAGATACACATACCAAATAGTTAGTTCCTTTACAGAACAACAATGTTTCAATCTTTCTGAAAGGGACTGTTATAGGGAACTACTAGGAATAAATCCCTTTTTTTTGGCAGGTATTATTTCTGTTCACAGAAAGCCTTTACAGACAAAGACTGTGGTGATAATCTTCCTGGGTCACTACAAAGAGATGTGGATAACTATGCAAGATAGCTATAGGCTCATATGTTCATGCTTAATAATTCTGTTTTTACGCCTATAATAGGAATATTGCTTTACCTATCTTTAACTACAAATATTTTAAATGTATTGAGTAATATTCTGTTGGTGTACCATAACATAAATAAATATGCATAGATCTGACTATTTTGTTGTTTATTCTATATAATTTCACAAGTCAAATGTTTCTTCAATACTTAGCGATAGACAAAGAAAATTAATTTCATTACTTGATGTTGGTATCAAAAATTCTCCAAAACTAGCAACATTTTGGAAGTGGAGGTTTCCAATAACTTATTATAGAAATAAGTAGAAAGAATAACAAGTTTATAAATTTATCTTAACCACAGAGAACATGCACTCAGTACTACAAATGAAGGTTTTAAATGGACATAGTGTGTAATGTGTATAGTAAATCTCCAAGTTGATACCTACTACTTATTTGACTTATTGATGTAAACAATAACATTTTAGGGGTAAAGTATGTATAGTATTATGACTACAAGCTTAGTATGTGATGTAATTTAGATGGAAAAAAGCAATACTTTCTACTTTTGAGATAAGTACATTTGTTTTACTCTAAAAGCAAAATAAATACAATTTTGAATAAAATTATGCTAAATGTTATGATCCTTACCTCAATAGAATCATCGCCCACGGCCCAGCGTTGTTTTGAAGCTAAGGCTGATAGCTCATTGTCCTGAGGATCCCTCTGGAACACATAATGGACACTGGCATCGTCCTGGGCACGAGCCTGGCCAGCCCGGGCTCCTTGGGGTCCGGCATCTCCCACCTCTTCGTCCACCCCCGCTCCCGGCCACTTCATTGGGCTTCCGTGAGGTTCTAGCATTCAGCTACTTTATGTTTACTTGGACACAATAAGATTCTGGTCTTTTAAACTATTACATACAAAGAATACCACAAGTCTGATGTAATACACTGTTTCCAGATCATGAAAATCATTTAACTATACACTGCGCCCGTTTTGTTATTAAAATGACAGCTACAGAAGTAACGATGACAGCCGCTAATATAAACCAAAATAAAGCAAATATCTCTTGTCTCCGTGAAGTAAATTGAAAATGTACACCGGTTATTTTATTTTCACTGCCTCTCAAGTCGTTATAAATACTGAACAGGTATTTTAGCATCAAATTAAAATTATTCTTCTTCTCTCATTAGTCGGCTTCCCAATTGAACCGAAGAACACTCAAAATAATACACTATTCACACAATTTCTAAACAAAACAACCACAAATATAATTACTATATGTACACGGAACTATTTACAATGTACAAATTTTACACGAAAACCGGATTAAGCCATTGGATACACCCGATAATTTTCGATTTGTAAAGTACTACAATCATTCTTCACTGCTCGTCCGCCATATCGGTTGGCCAGACAGAAGCGATGCGCGCGCAACGCGCAAAGCTATAAACATAACATTACGTTCCGTAGAACGCAATCGTTGTATGTAAAAATGTAACTAATTCATATCTCATTGTCTAATTATGGTTGTCTAGAATACTGTAAGTCAATATTTTACGTTACATAATAATTACTGTACACAAATATAGGCATATAATTAAAAATTTTGCAGTAAAAATCACTATTTATTTAATGTTGAGCCGCTCCCCAAGATACAGTAATACATAGATTGAAACGAAATTTAAGTGTACCATGTACGTTCCGCATCCTAACGATCTACATGTCGCGCGACCAAATACCAATACTTTTCTAAATATGTAAGTGTACCCTATGGAAACACCCGCCTGGTACTCATTGAGTAACACAGGGAGTCTTATTACTAAATAACCTGCTTTCATTGGGTTATTTGAAATTCTATTCAACATTAAATAAACAAATTTTTTTTGTAATTACTCACTGCTTTACCTAAATAGATATGTAGGTATATGTTCATGATAAAGCATTTGAGAAACATTTGCATTACTACACTGCAAATGTTTGTATATTTCAGGAAATATTTAATGGAAAAACTTTTAACCCGACTGTACACTGCTACCAGTGCCTATACTACTCATAGCAAATGAACTATAGAGTGCTCAGGTAGATTTAATGACTTATCACCCAATATTCTTTAGACAAATAGGCATGAGGGTCAACAACACAATATACTTATTTCAATTTACTATTAATTGAAACAATAAAATATTTATGAAAAATTATATTTAGGAAAACATTAAATGTACACATTATTGAGATTTATATTGGCTTTATTTTGAAATGTAGACCAATAAGTGAGAAGACTAAGCACTTGAGATCTTGCACAAGATAGTAGAACACACGCAGACCTTCAGGATCTTTAGATTGACTGACATCCACTAGTGATCCAGTTTTCGATGTTGTAAATGAAATATGCTCTTCACCAATCACTATTTCCAATTCCTGAAACAAGAATAATGTATTAAATACTATGTTAATAATATTTCTATAAACATTTTCATTCTTCACACATACAAGTGATGGTCAATTTCAATACTATTACAGTTTGGTGGTTGGGTAATTTGGTAAGAATGGATCATGGAAGAGATTATAATTTGTATTTGTTTTTTCAGCACTGTAACATAAAAACTTAGTTAACTGTTCCTCGAATTGTGACATCAGACAAGGTTGTATAAAAAGAAACAATACTATAAACGACATAATATCAGAAATATCATAAACAAGCAACAAAAAGTACTTTGGAGTAAATTCAGTGCAAAATAAGTAGGTACTTACCTGGCGACCGACTCGATCCGGTTGTGGCCACAAGCGATCATCTTCGTGCATGATTTCGGATTCGGATATAATTCTTTTCAATTCCTCCATTACGCATGGATGAACATACGCTTCTTTACGAATCATAGTATCATTTTTGTAGTTAGAATTGTTGGCATACCGCAGTTTTCCATCCGGGCGAAATTCAAATTCCAGAAACTCGTGTCCAAACTTTCCTTTATGGCCGACATAATAACGTATATAAAAGTCGGTGGACATAGCGAAACCAGAATAGCTTAAAAGTGAACTAAAACTGTGTTAAAACTAACCAATTTGTTAGAATTCAATGTATTAAATCAATGTATGCACTGATTGAGTGAACAGTGGTATCAGCGTCGCCCGCCGCCATCTATGACTTTTTGGTACGTGTGTCAGTACTGACTGTCAGACATTCATTTTTTTTTTTCGTTCACAACGAACCGGCAAAAGCAATGCAATAGGTACAGCCAACTTGTATATATTTATTTCCAAACCGGCCCGGTCTATAAAAAAAATATATTTGAGAGTAAAGAGTCAAAATGCAGATATCCTAAAATCAAACAAGATCGAATATTAAACCCAGTTGATATCTGTACTAATATTATAAAGAAGTAAAGTACGGGATATACTGAAATACTGAACCGATTTTAAAAATTATTTCACGAATAGAAAGCCACATTATTGCTGAAGGTCATACTTACTTACTTAGGTCCTAGCATACCCGGGGGGTACATAGGGCCTTGCAGATATCTCTCCATGTCCCTCTATCCAGAGCTGCTGTCTTTGCGGCACTCCAGCCAATGCCCGCCGACCTGAGCTCGGAGTCCACGGAGCGCCGCCACGTGTGCGTTGGTCTTCCTCGTCTCCGCTTCCCGCTAGGGCGCCAGTCGAAAGCCACAACCGCCGGATCATTCTCGCCTCTTCGAAGCGCGTGGCCCATCCATCTCCATTTGCGCAGAGCGATTTCTTCGCCTATCGGTTTTTGGCGGCATTTGGTCCATAGCTCAGTATTCGTTATAGTGTTTGGGCAGAAAATTCTGCTGCTGAAGGTCATAGGTTGTATAAAAAAACGAAAAATAAAAAGGCTTTTACGGGGTAGTCCGTTTTACAAAGTGGATCGGAAAAAAAAACGGTCGAATGAAAGCGTTTCTTACAAACACTGCCTTAACTAGGTATGAAAGATGCAATGATATTATACATGTATGTATATGTATAGTATGTATTTTTGAGTTCTAGAGAAAAGATGTGGAGCTTATGTCTTCTAAAATATAAAATAAAATTCAACGACAGCACAATAATAATTATGTCTAACTTTTATATTTAAGTTACAAAAAGTAGTTGCCTTAGTATTAGTACAGATAATACACAGACCACAGTATAAAAGAAAGTCGCCTCCCGCTGTCTGTCCCTATGTATGTTAGATCTTTGACACTACACAGCGGTTTTCGGAAGGTTTATATACATACTAGTGGATGGCCCGCGATTCCATTTGCGTAGTTTCAGTATCTCATACAAACTACAACACCCACTATATAGCAACGCGTCCCACAGGATCGGGATAAAAAGTACCCTATGTCCGTCTCCTGGGTCTAAGCTACCTCCCCACCAATTTTTAGCCAAATTGGTTCAGCCGTTCTTAAGTTATAAGTGGTGTAACTAACACGACTTTCTTTTATATATATAGATATAATATACCTAATAACAGATAAAGTCTCTTAATAATGTAGGTACATTGGCAAAACAACGTTTGCCGAGTCGGCTAGTCTATGATATTACGCCATTAAAACGATATGTGATAAAGGGAGAAAAAAAACCGCTGAGTTATCAAAGTAAACCTGCAATTTCATTGTAAAAATCTATTTATTACATTTGCCTTTGCCATAATTTATTTCTATGCTTGCTAGTAGACCCCTAGCAAGTGTGACAGAACTAGGCACAAAAAACTAAGTTTCAGTTTTTTTTATCACTATGAACAAGCGTTTGACCACCATCCTGCCTGATGTTAAGCAGCGATGTGATCTACGATGGAGCACACTATTCAGTAGGTACCTATTCACCCGCGACTTGAAGACCTTCAAACTATGCTGCGCAGGAAATACAGACTCCGGCAAGTCGTTCCACACCCTGGCGGTACGCACTATGAAAGTGGACGCAAACCGTTTGGTTCGCGTAAATGGCAAATCCATCAGTTTCATTAATTCAGTGTTGATCGGCCCATCTCTATCACACATTTATAATGATAGTGAGATTTGGACAATAGGTACTGTACTTGGCCACTTGGCTATATTACTACGTGCCAATGATTATTGGGCATTGAATAAAAAAACGTTCATATGTATCAATCAGTAGTGTTTACTGTATCAGTCTTCTATTTGTCACTGTCAAACTGTTCTTTCTTTTCACGACCCCGCAAAGATGGGTGAGTGTTGTGTTTTTAAAGTGAATTATCGTCCAATATCTGTAAAATCTCTATTTATTTTGATTTAAAACTATAAGTATAAAGCTTTGTATTAACGATTTAGTACTATTGATCCTTTATTTCTGTAAACTTAATTAAAAAAATAGTAAAACTTGGTTATAAACTTGCGGCACGAATGAGAAGTGTACGGTAACATGATGTGAATTTGTGCAGGTATCAGCCGTGATCACTGGCATAAAAGGAGGGCTACGGGAGGCAAACGTGCCCCCATCCGTAAGAAGAGGAAGTATGAGTTAGGCCGCCCGGCTGCCAACACCAGGGTAGGTGCTCCTACTACTTCCCTCTGTATAACCTATTTGATAATTAACATGAGCTATGAATTAACTTCGTGCGTGAATTCGTTTTTCAGCTTGGTCCTCAACGTATCCATTTGGTTCGTTCTCGCGGAGGAAACACCAAATACCGTGCACTCCGTTTGGATAGTGGTAACTTCTCCTGGGGATCTGAATGTAAGTTGACGGTACTTTTTTAGGGTTTTTTTTTTAAATCGGATTATCAACTTCTTACTGATTTTTTACATAGACTTTGGTGTTTCTAGGCTCTACACGCAAGACTCGCATCATCGACGTAGTATACAATGCTTCAAACAACGAGTTGGTCCGTACCAAGACTTTGGTGAAGAATGCCATTGTTGTGGTAGATGCCACTCCATTCAGGCAATGGTATGAGTCCCACTACCTGCTCCCTCTTGGCAGAAAGAAGGGTGCCAAACTGGTAAGATTTACTGATTTTTTCAAAATTCTTCACATAGTTTATAGGTATGAAGTATGTAGGTATATTCTTAGTTCAGTGGTGTGCACTGGCTTTTATGACAATGTAGGCAGTAATCCCCAAGGATTGACACCTATGTATAGGTAACTTGTCTTTACGAAACACCTACCTATCTACTCACCCACAAAACACAGGACCTTTGTTGTCCCATGTTGTGAGTACAACAAAAAAAGATATAGCATTAATATTAGGTTATTAGCTCTATTATTAGGTTGGGAAGCCAAAACACTAAGGTAGGCAGTGTCTGCCTGTATGGTGTGCTGCTGTCCTAGTTCATGCTGTTGCTATTAGTTAATTTAGATATTGAGGTTATATACTTAGTTAATCTAGATTGTAAGTACAATAACATTGCTGTATGTCTATACTTCCACTGAATACAGTATAAATATTAAATACATACTTCGTAATTATTTTTCAATGTGTTTTTTTACAGTTTTATCAATTTTAGTGCAAGTGTATGTAAAATGACTTATATACATTACCCTAGTTTATATTACAAGTCATACATCAGAAATGTGTTGGGTTATGATGAATCTCTTTGCGTGTCAGATGAGTGCTGACATATCAGCATGATTATGCAATTTGTAATCTGAGTATCCACATCTTTGAGCTACTTAGCTTCTAAGCCTTTGATAAATTTTCCTCTTATTTTGTACTAGACTGAAGCTGAGGATGCTATCATCAACAAGCAGCGCAGTAAGAAAACCGCCAAGAAGTATGTTGGCAGGCAGCGCCTGGCTAAGGTTGAATCTGCTCTTGAAGAACAATTCCATACCGGACGTTTATTAGGTTTGTATTATGACTTGTTGAAATTCCAAATAAAAAACTACTATATTAAAACTACAGACTATAACTAATTTAAATCGTCTAGTTTTGCAGAACATTAGAATAAAAAAAATGTATGATGAAATCGAGAAGTTTTGAAACTGTGCTTATGGTTAAGAACCGTTTTGGGACTTTACCAGCAGTTGTATGATCTACTTGTCATAGTTACTCTGATTACTTAGGTATCTCAGTACAGCACTGTATTATCACTGTTCAAGTATGATTTATGAAATGCTTGTTCTTTTTCCACAGCGTGCGTGGCAAGCCGGCCAGGACAGTGCGGTCGCGCTGATGGCTATGTGTTAGAAGGAAAGGAGCTTGAATTCTACCTGAGGAAGATCAAGTCCAAGAGGGCAAAATAAAAACTTAATTGTAAAATAAACATAAAAAAACCCTAATATTTGTTTAATTCAAACAGCAATTGGGGTTCTAGACTTTGTTGACTTGGTTGTTATGTACTTGGGAATTAGTTGTGGGACAAAAATAAGTCGGGTTTTCCTTCCTGACGCTATAACCGATTTCCACGGTTTTGCATTCGTTGGAAAGGTCTCTGGCTCCGTGAGGTTTATAGCATAAAAAATTCAACAGAAAAGCGGGAAAATCTTTTTACAAACAGCGCCATCACTGATACATAGCATGTACTACAAACCAATTATTCCATTGACCGAGTCCAGAGAAGTTTAGTACGTAGAAACGTAGGCACTTGAAATTTGGCACGGACGTATCTTGGGTACCGTAGAGGTGCACTAAGAAAGGAATTAGCGAAATTCCCACGGGAACGGGAAAATTCTTTTTTATGAAAAATTTTAACGGCTGAAGTTAGATGCGTGAATTTAGGGATGCAGGTGCCTTAGTACACTTAAAGCTTAGTTGCAACAGGATATAGGCAAATTCCCACGGGAACGGGAGTTAGCGGAAAAAAACTTTTGTATGTTAAAAAATAAACCGTGTAAGATAGATGATTGAAACTTGGTATGCAGGTGCTTTAATTAACGTGAAGCTTACTTCCAACGCGATATTGCAAAATTCCCACAGAAACGGGGAAGAATCCATATAATAATATGTATATAAAAGAAAGTCGCGTTACACTATAATATTTATATCTCGGGAACCGATTTGATTGATGGAGGGGAGGTAGCTTCGTACCAGGAGACAGAATACCTACGCGATCGTGTGGGACCTGGCGCTGTATAGAGGGTATTATAGTTTGTATTACTTAAAGTACGAAAATGAAATCGCGGGGCGTCCACTATTTTTAGATATATTCAGGCTATCATATGAGTTAGCAACCTTTGAATTAAGGGTCATTATTAGTTTCGCGTTTGAGACCAGATCTTCGATTTATCGATAGTAGCGTTGTCGAACTATCGATAGTGCTACTCTGTGGTGCCACCTACTTCGATCACGAAGGACACTACTTAAAAGTACTTGTTTATCAATAAAAATAAAACAGATTTTTACATGTTACATTTTATTTAATATTCGTTAAAGCTACAATATCCTAGAATTGAGCGGATCCACCATCTTACCAGCCATTAGAGAAACATGGATGTTAGAATCCATGACAAAGTAGAGAAATGGATATGTTGCTGAGAAATAAACAGGAACTTGGCTCGATACATACCCTGTAAAAAAAGTAACAGATTTTACATTAACTATCTTGAATAGTTCCGTAACACTTCTAGTTTATTCTCAGACCAAACACAACTGCAGCCTGAGCAAGCGCGTCAAGAAAGACACGACATAGTAAATACTCGCTGTGATTGGCTGCTATGTCACACATCATGGGACTCGGCTTGTTTCAAGCAATCGCAGTGCCTGGTATGTCTTGTCATCTCTTTCTTGGAGAGCTTTGCTAGACCTGCTGGATTTGCAAGCCGCGTACCACCCTCAGTCTGTCTCATTTCCATCAAAATATATGGAAAATTATGTACTTCTGGATCCAAACTGTCACTCAGGCCCACGCACACGCAAATGCAAACACGAGTTTCAATGCAAATGGTCTGATTTTTGAGTTTCTGTCATAGGAGCCTATGACAGAAACTCAAAAACTGTGTTCCGAGCCTTACTCTTTATTTGACAGTTTGGATCCAGATTTTCCCTGACACGCGTGATAGAAGATATTTTTTCTTACTCTTTCACTCCTGCATGTTTTTCATACAGTTGTTTCGTTTTGTTCTAAAAACGTTCAGTTTAGAATTGCAATCTAGTTGTCTCTGGTGTGTGACCTATCCTCATTTTGTACGAGTTTCATAGTTTACCGATGGAGATATTGATAACTCAGCTAAAGCCGGAAGCGTTACGCTTGAGCAGTGCTTAACTGTAGGTGTACGTACATATCCCTGTGTAGGCAAGCAAATGTCCTCATTTTGATAACTTACTACCTATATTAATTTCATCTCTTGTTAGGTACCACGCACAAAAGGGTTCACAGTTCACACTCCTTTTGGTACGTAAGTTATGACATTTTTTAAGATGTTTTCAGCGACCTATTCACATGAAAAATGTAAAGTTCAGTGTCAAGGCCCGTTTGCACGTTGGTTAGTGATAAATACGAGTGACTAATACAGGAGTCAAATATCTAATACGTGTTAAGAACGATTGGACAAGGTACTGATTAGTGCAATTCCATTGTGCGCAACGGGCCAATACACTAAGTAAAAAATCCGTTAGGAGGTACTACTAAAGTAGGTAGTTTAATTATAACACTATACTGCTGGACTGGGCAGCACAGGGACTGTTTCGATTTTTCTATATTGTTTAGCATTTGAATGATAATTTTGTATAGGCACAAACAACCCTAAGGGATGTTAGCCGCGCAATAGGAGCCAGGGTATGTAGATACCTGTACTAAGGCCCCTTAAACATTTATTATTCTATCTGTGTACAGAAATTACTTGACGCAGACGATTGTCACAGAAGACAAATAGGTATCTAGGTAACGGACGTAATCCTAGAATGATCGTAAAAGTGAAAAGTCCGTGACCCATCTGAGTTCAAATTACCCAAATTGAAATTGCAATTACCTACCTACATTATCCGATGTCAGTTTTAGGGTCGATCGTGATCACCTTGAGGATAAACTATCGACATTTGCCTAATAGGCAACTAAACAATATGGACAATCGCGACAGGAAACAATCACGTCAATTTTTACCATTAACCATTACACTATGCTCTCTGGCGTACCTACCTACACATCTAATTGAATACAGCTCGGTAGGTAAGTACTTAACTATCAGAGGGAGTCATTATCCATCTCGCTATTAGGCTTTCGGCGGTGATATCCATAATGTTGTGTATCACAGTGGATCACCCACCTACGTTGCTAGGCACCTCGTTTATATGAGGCCACTTTCCCCACAGGTGTCAGTTCGTTTACAACTACTGTGGTTTATGGGACTTCCAACTTTATTAGTTCTGCGGGTGCACAAGCTTCAATGGATGTAATGCCCGTATCTCCGCATTACGCAACGCTGGGTGATGAGAAACAATGAATGCACCGAGCGGGTACCTACGCGTGGTCTCGCTCTGCCTATTGTCACTTCCACTCTCTACATCTGTCCAACGTTTTGGCAAATTTTCTAGCTTTTGCTCTGAATAATGACGTTAGATTGCGGTGGAAGATGTGGGTAATTTGCACTTGCTTCGCACTTACCGAGGAATTTTATATAATAGGTGTTGAAATGAAGGATTTTGACGTTTGAGATGGGGGGCGTGGGGACTGTGCAATCGTTAGGAATTACTTAGATACAGTTGGTGTAACACTTTAAGAGTAAGCGATTACTTACTACTTACTAGTAACCAATACTCACTCTACAATGAATATATCCAACTTGAAACTAATAAATAGTTCTATAGAACTATATTTACCTAGGATTATTTTCTTCCACACCCTATACACTCACAAGGTTCCCTATAGATACAGTCGACCAAGAATCTGCTCTACCACCATATGAGTTTAAACCTTATGAATGTCATTAATCATTAAGGTTCATAGTCCACGTGTATATATATCAACTCTACCTTATTTTATGTTTTAGTGACACAGGAAGTGTCATCAAAACTGATAGACCATTTTCTTGGCCGACCGTACATACATACATCACGCGTCACACCTGTCTCACAGAGGGGCAGGCAAAGACAATAAATATATTTCCCTTAAAGTTGTGACATAATTCCATTCGCCTCATTATAGAGGCGCCGTTAATAGGTATGCCATCTTGCGTCAGAATCAGAACATCCCTGATCTGATTGAGTTGTACTTTGTTAGTAAGATGCTTACGTAACCTAACTTACCCTTAGGTAGTAACACCTTTAGCAGTAGAGTAGTAAACTTACTGTAAGAAAGTCGTTCATCCGGCTGGTACTTGCGGATAGCGACGGACACCGCCTGCTCGATGCTACGCACGTAGACCTGCGCCTGCGCAGTCATCGGGCCGAAGTCACGCTGTCGAGGCTCGAACACCTCGCGGATTCCCAGCTGATTCACCGCAACAAATGGCCAATTCAATTATACACCAATTGAAACAAATTATAGCATTGACAATTAGACAAGGTTGTGGGTAACATCAACGGCGTCCACTTATTACTATAGCATCACAAGTTCGCGTTCACTCGTTAGGCACTAATTTGGGTGCTTCCATCTATAATCACGAGCCTGTGCTTAGCTGTTAACCTACTGAATTTACCTGTCTATTAAAATTGCATTTTTTATTTGCTATTTGCCTACCTACTGCCTACCCATCTACTAGGGTAGTTAAGGTAGTAAGAGCGTAATACTTCCGGTTGCATTAAAATGGTTAATCACTATTTTCAGAGAGCTTGACAGTATATTTAGTGTGTAAGTGTTACGCTCCTCGTAGTCCCTGTGTAATTTGGTGTGGTAGAGATTAATTAGACTGGGAAGTAAATCAAAATTATTCGGACAGTATTTTTTAAAGAAACGTCAAACAGACAATATCTCGGAGGTTATACCTACCTACAAACCAGATATCCGACACACCATGGCTATTAAAATGTAATATATTCCCGTTCCCGTAGGGATTTCTGTATTTACTTTCTTAGTGCACCCCTACGGTACCTAAACTACGTCCGTTCCAAATTCCAAGTGCCTAAGTTTAGCAGTTTGGACTGTGCGTTAATATGTCAGTCAGTCAGTCGGCTTTTCCTTTTATGTACTTATTTAGATATAATCTGACAATATAGAGTTGATTAGGTTTATATAGGTAGTAGTGTACTAACACGATCTAAAACACACAAACGAAACGATTGAGATCCGCTGTTGCTCAGGTTGCACCTAACGAGGACTACCGGAGCGTAACACATCCGGCTTTTTGAAAATGGTCATCAATATTTTTATAGCGTTCATTTCAACATTTTACACAAGGAAATATAAATAACTAGTGGACGCTCCGCGATTTCATCCGTGTAATTTCAGTAATTCATACAAACTGTAACACCGACACTTGGGTTAAGTCCATTGTTTCAGAATACGAGAAACTAGGTTCCGTTGCTAGCAGGTAAAGCAGGTGCTTTATGTATTTTTTAACAAACTATGAAATTGTATGCTTTTCCCTGCGTTCCGTAAAATATGAATGTCGTTCCAGTGGGAATTTTGGGATGCAAAGTATGTATCCTTTGTTATTCGAAAAGAACGTGGCTACCATAATACCTACAGGTAACTACATATTTATGAACCTGGTTAGGTCTACCGGCTAATCTTTTACTTGCAATATGTATTTTAGATAACGACCTTTACCTACCAATCTGCTAGTCGCATAAACTGAGGTGTCAAGTCAAACAAAAATATCTAAGCCTACAACCGCACTAGATATAGGTCAGGTGTACCGTACCCAACAACCATCAGGTCAAATGGTGCTTACGTAGGGCACGCACATTAGCATTACAATAAATAATAATTATGCGTAACTGGGTAGGCAGCTTAGGTTTCACTGTGACAAATTATGTAACTGGTTTATGACAGATAAACATCGATAAACAATAGTGGTGGTGTGACTGTCATATATAAAGCATGGATAGGTACCTGCCTATGCATGTACCATATCAATATTTAAATCTTATTAAAATAAAGTCTTGTTAGTTACATAGTATTTAACACACAGATACTCACATAGCTTAGAACCATGAGACGGACATAGGATACTTTTTGTCCCGATCCCGTGTGACCGTGTTATAGTATGTATGAAAAAATCGCGAGGGATCGACTAGAGTCTTATTAAATACCTTCTGTAAATCTGTAGTTAGGGTAATGTGTCCTTTGACTGTGAAGCTGGGTACAAGGGCGCGGACGCGGCGCGGGCGCAGAGCGAGGTGGACGTCGCGCAGGTCGGACTCTCGCGCCATCCTCGCCAGCAGCCGGCCCAGAGCCGCGGCGCCTCCTCCGTGGGCCGGTAACACCACGAGCAAGTAGTACCGGTCGCTATCCAGCGGCAGTCGCAGCGCCGAAGCGTCCAGATGCGGCAAGAACGCGTGATCCAACATCGTATCGTACTTCATGTATGTCACCTGAAAAGGAAGACACAGACAAAGAAAGTCTACAACTTAATAAAATAGCAGAAAAAAAATAGTAGGTACCCACCACTACGTCAGTCGTTATGGTGCTAGTTTACTTTTATTACTTCTGTATCCTACCTTGGTCCTGCAGATATAGATGATATTACTTTTTCGTAACTCGAGGTTTGGGGTGAGTGATCCTGAGTGGTGTTACTTTAACCACCCCAGCACCTTGAGGAACGTCCACTGCTGGACGAGGCCATGTCCATGATCGTTTCGGGGGAAATGCGAATAATAGCCACGGTTGGCGATCGCAATGTTCTTGTGGTTTAACTCGCAGAAAGCGCTGTTGCCCATCCTCTGGAGAGTTCACTCGGTCGCCTCTTACGACCCCCACGACAGGATAAGTTGGGCGGGGGTGGTGACACATGTATTCTATTCGCCGTCACCACACGATCTTGAGGAACCTTGGTACTCTTATAATCATCATCAGCCACATAACGTCCACTGCTGGACGAGGGCCTCCCCCAATGAGATCCGTCATTTGGGGTGAAATGCCAGTAATCGCCACGCTTGGCAGGAGGGTTGGCGATCGCAGTGGTGTTGTGGTTTAACTCACAGAGAGCGCTGCTGCCCCTTCTCTGGAGAGCTCCCTCGGTCGCCTCTTACGACCCCCATGACGGGAAAAGTTGGGCTGGGGTGGTGACACATGTAGTCTATTCGCCGTCACCACACGGCTAACGGCACTCTTATAATGTTCTTGACGAACTTGGCATGGACCTATCTTATTCACTTTATGCCCTAGACCTAAAACAACCTTTATATTCCGTGAAAAGTGAGGGTCGTTAGTCGTCGTATTCTATTGTAAAACCTAGATATATTAAAACCTAAGTACATTCACTTTTATGTTATAAATAGTGGGCGTCTGACTCTATGACTTGTCAGATGCTGAGTTACTAATAACCAAAAAGTGTAAGTACGTTGGTACGTACATATATCTATGTGAATCAACTTCAAAAAACTTACCTCAATTCCTCGCAAACCGTTAACCATAAACATTTTCTCGTTACTGAAATCTTGACTAGTTGCTGTTGTCGGCGCAGGGTTCTCATAAGACTTGTACAGAAGATAGTCGTCGACGTACGGAGGATTCGTGTAAATGAAATCCACGATGCTTTTCTTTCTTCTTTTGAGCGTTTCCAACGTTGTCATAGTATTTGGCTGCGTGGATGTTTCGATTGTTGTTGGTTCAGTATTTGTGGTGTCCATTGTTTCACTTGGTGCAGCTGTAGTGGTTTCCACAATTGACATTGTTGGGTCGTTCATTTGATTGGTGTCCAAAGGTGTTGTGATACTCTCAACCTCATTATTCAGAGTCGGCTCTTCTGGCACGGCAGCTTCAGATGATGAAGTTGTTTGTGTTGGTGGTTCGGCGTCAGTAACTGGTTGGTCGGGCATGTTTTGCGGAATTGTAGTATCTCCCATTTTGTTTTGAATCGTTGTCTCTTGTTCTTGTAAAGAGCCCATTGTAGATGCCATAGTTGTAGCAGAATCACTGTCGGTATTTGATGTAGAGCCAGGAGGCGTTGGGGTTTGTTCAGAGTTCGTTGTTATTGTTCTTGAGGTTGTTGTGGACTC
Organism: Conopomorpha cramerella; assembly: GCA_012932125.1. NCBI lineage: Eukaryota > Metazoa > Arthropoda > Insecta > Lepidoptera > Gracillariidae > Conopomorpha > Conopomorpha cramerella. The sequence goes on from SJJU01000278.1 coordinate 96,912, forward strand.
GTCCCTGTCCTCTGTAGGTTTTGTGGAGGTACTATCTAACTCGGATGCTTCTGTAACAACAGTCGTCATAGAAGTTCCCATACCATCAGTGGGTGTTGCAGCTGAAGTACTATTTACAGGTGGCAAAGTCGGAAGCTGCTCTTTATCTAGATCAAATCCGTAGAAACGCAACACTTTCTTGTAGGAGTCGGTGAACGTTACATTTTCGTTGTTTAAGGCGAGACCCGCTAGGAAACCTTCTTCTGGCACGAAGTATGTCTGAAAATAATAACGCTTTAA
>SJJU01000280.1:0-11217 GCA_012932125.1 Conopomorpha cramerella
AAAAAACAACGAACAACGAACAACAACCTCTCTCTCCTTCTTCCTCGATATTCGTCGATACATCGGTATCGAGAATCGAGTTGACGAGTAAGTAGTTTGTTTGTTTGATGTTTGTCGATTTTAGTGTGTTTACACACTAACACAAACGCACACCTAAGCGTACTACGCGCCCGTCAATAGTGATGGGACACATGACGCCGGAAATGCGAACGTTCACCGAGACGTACCATATTCCTCAACTGTATATTATAATAATTCTTCTTACACAGTCGGTAGACACAATGACGATTACGCCCGGTGCCTTAGAGACGCGGTGTGGTGAATCAGCGACGAACGACAACACTCTGTGTGTCTTTATTATAGGGACGCGCCTCTTGAGACAGACTCGAATTAAATCGCGATCTGCCGGCGCACGATGTGAACACCACCTTTATAATTATAGGTAGGCATATTAATTGTCGCTGCGTGTATGTGTGTGAGGGCGCGCGCGCGCGCACACACACACGCACACACGGGGGTTGCTCTAGTGTGGTGTGTGTAGTAGTAACAAGAGTTACCCCCACCCGCGCGGCGTTGACGTAAACACCTAGGCGCCGAATTCGGCAAAGATTTTTATACAAGTCTTGGGCCAAAAATCGACACACAGGGCGTTAACGTTATAGTTAAGAGTAGTAGACTGTCTTTTTTTTTCGCCTCTCTTGCAAGTGTGCACTGTTTGGAGCACTTTGCGCGAGAGACTCGAGGGTTCGAAAAGCCCCGTCTTTTTTTTTTCAAAAAAAACAGTCCCCCTTACTTCGCCGTATTTGAGCATCGCCTGAACTGGCACTTTGTACGCGCGTCCGCGATCTGCCCGCTGGTGCGATCACGCGCATGCGCGACGATACGAAAAATCGGAAGAAAACACTGGAAGAAAGAAAAATAAAGCAGAAAAAAATTCAGAAGAAAAAAAAAAAATTTGAAAAAAAAAAAAAAAAAAGTCCAAATTCGTGTCGAGACGACGCCGACGAGCAGGAAACACGAAAAGGAGGAGTCATTCGAGGCGACTATCGGCCTGTAGACGACGCCGAGGCGCAAGTCCCTGTTGAAATTCACCCATTGACGCACTAACGCACAACAAACGATAGATATAACGATATTTGCAACATATCCGAGCCTAAATGTACACGGCGTAGACACAAACGCCACGAGAAAATTCCACAAGCGATAAATCAATAATAAAAACGAAAATTCCACATCCGTCGAGAATGTGCACCTCCAGTAGGTCTCCTCGATCACATGAATGCATAAAAAGAACGAAAAGATCAACATTCAAAATAACCATGTCAACAGCGACACCTAGCAAAGGGCAGTTTCGACGCTCCAACTGAGGAATTAGGTAGGTAGGTACACCCAAAAGGCACCCCCCTACAACAACAAACACACCGAAAAAAGCAATATTCAACAATTTTTCCAATAAGAATGCACATTCGACACCTGGTGAAAGTCATCACTCGTGTCCTGACCGGTGAAAGACGAACAAAATTATATATAACATAATCAAGGACCAACCCCAATCTACCGAAATAACAACCTAACAAACTAGCACAAAGGTTTAAAAATTAAAAAATAACCAACACAAGCAAAAAAAAGTTTTCATGGCCCACCAAAAGAACCCCAATATTAACAACAAACAAGAATAATTTACAATAAAATTTTAAAATTATTCGGTTGAAATGCACTAATATTACCACAACACACATATAGACCACAACACTGTTTGCAGAGTTTAAAACAAAAAAAAAAAACAAAAAAAAACACAACAATGTATTCCTAATTTTAAAAGAAATAAAAAAGCCTACACAAAATTTATTCAGACATAATTATTGTCATTCTGTATGTAGACAATCAATGCAAACATTACATTGGGTAAGTACCTAATTGGTGTTTGTTAAAAAAAAAAACATAAATCAAAACTAATATTCAGTACCTACCTGTCAATAAAAATTTTATACAAAAACAAAACAAATATACTCTTTATTTCACTTATTAAAGTCAAGTCTTACATAAATAACATTATACATAATAAACAAAACCTTCGTCAACACATTTCACTGTGAACAACCCCTAAACGTCAACGTAAGTAGGTCCACTCGGAAGTAAAACAATGTAACTGTTAGTTACTATTACTTTATTAATTCATTAGAGAAAAAACACTTTCTGTACGTAGACAGACAATCAATCCAAATAAATATCCAAACATTACATTAGGTACCTACTTGGTGTTTAAATAAGTACTTAAGAAAATTAAAAATGTGAAATAAACCTAACTAATAATATGTGCCAATACCTAACTAATAAACAATAAAAAAATCATAAATAAACACTAGCATACATTTTTCTTTCCTATTTAACTAATTCTGTACCTACATACCCACCCTACCTACCTGTCAATCAAAACATTATAATATATTAGGAAGCGTTAGTATTTAAAAAAATAAAAATACAGACACAAATAACCTACTAAAGTACTCTTAAAATTATTATTATCGTTATCCATAATAAACAAAACCGTCGTCAACACATTTCACTGTGAACAACCCCTAAACGTCAACGTAAGTAGGTCCACTCGGAAGTAAAACAATGTAACTGTTACTATTACTTTATTTACTTATTAGAGAAAAAAAAAAAAACTTTCTGTACGTAGACGGACAATCAATCCAAATAAATATCCAAACATTACATTAGGTACGTGCCTACCTACCTACTTGGTGTTTAAAAATTTTAGAAAATTAAAAAACCGTGTGAAAAAACCTAACTAATAATAAGTGCCAATGCCTGACTAATAAAAAATAAAAAACCAACATACATTATTCTTTTCTATTTTACTTATTCAGTAGGTACCTACATACCCACCCTACCTCCCTACCTGTCAATCCAAACATTGTGATGTACCTATTAGGAAGGCTTAATATTTAACCCTTAACTGCATGTTTTTTTTTTTGTTTGAATTAAATCCTATCCTTATTAAATTATGTGGCCGTTCATACGTATTAATTGCACCTTTGACAATAATTTAGAATAAAAAATCTGTAGATGAGACGGCTAGAAAAATAAAAATACTGATGTAGTATTATATTACATCACTATGCAGCTAAGGGTTAAAAATCGTTAGGCTACCAATAAGTACATACCAATAGATAGATATCCGTAATAAACAAAACCGTCGTCAACACATTTCACTGTGAACAACCCCTAAACGTCAATGCAAGTAGGTCCACTCGGAAATAAAACAATGTAACCGTTTATTTATTAGAGAAAAAACACTTTCTGTATGTAGGACAATCAATCAAAATAAATATCCTAACATTACATAAGGTACCTCCTACTTGATGTTTAAAAACTTTTGAGAACTAAATTAAATCAATATAGGTAGGTAAGTAGGTAGGTAGGTATGTAAGTAAGTAAGTGGTTGTGTTTTCCACTTGCAATTAACAAATGTTATTTGAAAAAAAAAAAACGCCTTTTAATCCAAAAGCGGGGTAGGCAGAGGCACTTGCTAAAGCAAATGCCCACGATTCACCAAGCGTATTTAACCCAACGTGACAGGGGGTGAGCCCAACGCCGTTACCTACCTACCTAAATAGAATACCCCCTAAAGCTCGACATAATGATTATTCAGGCCAAACAAAAACCATAACACCTGAACTTACGGTTCAGGTAGAAAAAAAAAATTATTTACTTATTTTTAAAATAAAAAAGAAAGAACATGACTACTCTTTATTTACAAAGGAATACACTATAATACACATTAAAAAAAATTAAACTCGACAACCCGCACAAAAGTGACAAACACTAAATACAAAAATAAGTAACTAATCTCATTCCCCTCAAAAATCAATATAGGCAAATAGGTAGTTAGGTAGGCACAGTATTTTTTTTTTTAAATAAATAAATAGGGAACTCTTTCTTATTTTTCAGTTAAAAGGCAGACGGACACAAGCATATCTTTTCAAATTACACCCACTACGACTATAGCAACTAACTAGGGCAAGTACCTACGTAGGCACTTAGAATTTAAAACTAAACAATTAATAAACAAAACGGTCAATACCTAACTAAGAATAACTCCTAAAACTCTATATTGAGTTTAAGTATTTAAGTAGGTAGGTAGGTAGGTAGGTAGGTACGTACGTATGTAAGTGGATATTATGCTGTAAAAGTAAAAAAAAAAAAAAAAAATAGACAACACCAATAAGTATCCGCACGTTTTATTATAAAGAAAAAAGAAAAACTTTCATTACCTAAAATGAGAATAACCCCTAAAAGTTAATAGTCAACAGAAAGGCGAATATAATAAAAATAATAAAAAATAAACACAATTTATTTATAAAAGAAAAGTACACACTTTTACAAAACAGCTCGTTTTCTATATGACTTTATAGGTATTATAAAGTTACAATTAACAATAACTATCCAAACTTTATATTAGGTAGGAAGTAAGGAAGGCAAGTAGGTACCTACAGTACTCAGTATTTGAAAATTAAAATAACTTCATTCAATATTTGAGTTGAAATTAAAACAAAACACGAATATATTTTTATACCTATAGCTCCACCAACAAAACAATAGGTACACAAGTTTAAACAAACATAATAATTCACTACCCCTCAAAATTACGCTACCACCTCAAGGCAACATCTGGATAACACCAATTAATATATTAATATTTAAAAATCAAATACAATTGAAGCAAGTGCCAATGTATGCCAATAGGTAGGTAGGTAGGTAGGTAGGTCCAGTCGATAATAAAACGGGAAAATAAATACAACGTTCATTCTTACTTTATTTATTTAATACTTTATTGCAACATAAATGTACAAAAGGCGGACTTAATCCCATTATAATTATATATTATCTACCAGTCGACCCCACAGCAGCATGGGAAAGATTAATAAATAAATAAAAAAATATGTTATCAAACATTTTTCCTGATCATGGTACATGAAAAATACAATTATAGCCCATATATAACTAACTAAGCATAACGCCTAAAAGTCATAATAGGTAGAGAATAAAACGAAAAAGCAATATATTCCTATTTTTAACCGACTTCAAAAAAAAGGAGGAGGTTCTCAATTCGACCGTTCCTATGTTTGTTCGCGGATAACTACGTCGTTTATGAACCGATTTTGAAAATTCTTTTTGCATTCGACAGGGTTTACTTTCAAGATGGTCCCATTCAAATTTTATCTAAATTGATTCAGTATATTATTATTTTATATTTTAACCGACTTCAAAAAAAAGAAGGAGGTTCTCAATTCGACCGTATGTATGTTCTTATGTTTGTTCGCGGATAACTTCGTCGTTTATGAACCGATTTTGAAAATTCTTTTTGCATTCGACAGGGTTTACTTTCAAGATGGTCCCATTCAAATTTTATCTAAATTGATTCAGTATATTATTGTTTTATATTTTAACCGAATTCAAAAAAAAGAAGGAGGTTCTCAATTCGACCGTATGTATGTTCTTATGTTTGTTCGCGGATAACTTCGTCGTTTATGAACCGATTTTGAAAATTCTTTTTGCATTCGACAGGTTTTACTTTCAAGATGGTCCCATTCAAATTTTATCTAAATTGATTCAGTATATTATTGTTTTATATTTTAACCGAATTCAAAAAAAAGAAGGAGGTTCTCAATTCGACCGTATGTATGTTCTTATGTTTGTTCGCGGATAACTTCGTCGTTTATGAACCGATTTTGAAAATTCTTTTTGCATTCGACAGGGTTTACTTTCAAGATGGTCCCGTTAAAATTTTATCTAAATTGATTCAGTACTTTAGATTTTATCCCAACTAACAGAATAAGAACTAACGAAGATGTCATCTAGACATAAATATTACCAAGCAATGTCGCATTGTAGGTACTATGATTTATCCATAGTGTTGATTACACATGCATGCATTACAAAAATAAAAAGTAAAATCTCCTTGAGCATCCTTGTTCGTTTAATTAGGCATTTTTATTAAACAACTAAAATGAAAATGCGTATTACTTTGTAAGAACTATTTTTTGACTGGCCAAAAAACGGAAGCAGTACGATTTTGATAATTCTTTTTTAATGGAATAGGGTATACATACCTCCATATAAATTTGAAAAAAAAATATTCCAACCCTAAGGGGATGAACTGATTGTAATGGAAGGGCACGCATAACTTTGTCGTTTATGAACCGATTTTGATGATTCTTTTTTTGTTAGAAAGACGGTACCTATTAAGATAAAGGTGGTCCCAAGGTAAGAAGGCAACAACGGTATCAGGTCGGTCCTTTTATTCTTCAAAATTATGCTTACAAAAGAACATACAGTTTAAACAAACATAGGTAATTCATTCATTTATTCATATATTGCACTTGCATGTTCTAATTGTAATTTGGCTACCTCCCACAATAAATATTCAATCAAATATATTAAGGAAGGTAAGTACCTACCACCCCACCGACCACTTCGAAAATAAAACAAAAAAATAATATAGGCAACTATTATTACTACTTTATTTGTATTACAATATACAAAGAAACTATACACAAAATTTCTTGAACAACAAAGTCCATTAAATGTCTATTAGGTAGGAACTTTTCAATAATATACAAAATAATATACCTATGATACAATTAAGTAAGTATCTACCTAAACCAAGATTATATTATAATATAACTAGTTGTCTTGGCACAACCAATTAATTTTTATATAATAGAGAACAAGATTAAGATAGGCCATACACAACAAAAGTTATACCTACAATGTGTGTGTGACATATTTTATGAATTTTTGTTACATATTGGACCTGAATCACTTACCAACTTTTTTTTTTCAGTTTGTTCTAGTGTAAACATGTCACTTTTACACCCTCTCAATAATTGTACTCTCACTCTGACCGCCAACGGGCTCTGGAAATGTACATGTATTCCAATTAGTAAGTAAGTAAGTAAGTAGGTAGGTAGGTATTTATTACAAAGTAATCAACAACAAATGTAACACAAAATGTAGGTATATGTATTATAAAACAAACTAAAAAAAACTGAATAATATACTTAGGCATGTAGAATAATAAAAATAAAAACCAACACCACCACACCTTGTACAACCAAACAACAAAACAAAACAATCCACAAATAGTAAGAGGCAGCGGCAACATAAAATATCACCCAAGAAACATATATTACCTATCATTATTATTATCTTTCATTATGTTTCCATTGAAAGCCTAAAATGTTTATTTATTATTTTATTTTATTAAGGAAAAGCATACACAAAAATATATAACATCACCTTTTCACCGCTAGCATAAAACCCACACAAAGTGATTGAAGAAGAATAATATTCATTCAAATACTAATGTTTTTCTACTTTAAATACTGTTTAAATGTGTGTTGTAATTTATTTATTTATTGAATTTTATCTTACAGGACTACCAACACTGCACCAGTGCTGTCAGACCAGAAACTAGCTGGCGTTGGATGAGCGGTTGGGCACAAAGAAACATTAAAAAAAAAAATTAAGTACAACAAACAGTGCAACGGGGAAATCAGTTAGAAATCAAATAAACATTCTATACCTACATGACTTGGCTTTATTTATGTATAATTTCACTCACCGAAATTGCATTATTATTATCCACTGTCCACTGCAGACTCCTCATCAGTCAGATTTCTTTGCCAATTGCAACAAACAACTTGGGTGGGTCGGTGTGAATTATTCACTGAAATGCAAATAAGAATAATACAATAATAACACTTGTCTGGAAACCTATTACACTTTTTATGTTACTTCATGTTGTTCTAGAATGCAGGGACAACAAACTATCCAAATCATGCTGCTCACAATACTTTGTTTTGTTATAGTAATACAGTAATACTGAAACTGTACTAGCGATGATAATTATTTATTACAAGTTAGTGTCCCTTTAGCACCGTTATTGCAAGAAGAATAGTTAAATTACATTGTAAAACGCGTCGTACTCACATTTTTCTTTCGCTCATTTTGTTGAAAAACACGCCGCCAAGCAACACTGCAATGCACTGTACACTGGTACTGTTGGGCTGTTGTAGTCTCACTTTGTCTCTAGCCAACGCTTCCGATTGTAAAAACTTTGTTCAAACTTCTATTTCGTTGCAGGACAATTCGTAGTAACTTTACCGCCGCGGCATCCTTATTGTTTGTTTGTTTGTTTTTTTCCATTGTTATTTCTCCGCGCGCAAGTGACAGTAGTGCTTTTTATTATAGGGTTTTACGCGGCTGTCAGTTTCAAGTGTTTTGAGCCATGCGCGTAACAAAACCTTCGGTGCAAGCTTCGATCGAATACAAGTAAAATGCGCGTCGGTTTGATTAATCAATGCAAATATCAGCTCATACCAAAAATAACTAGACTTGCAAACCAAAGCTGACTGAATATTTAAAACTGAAAGACGTTCCTTCCTAGTTTGGTCTGAAGTTTGCTCCGAATCATTTTCACCTGTAGTTGGCAGCCAATAACATGAATTCGTGCGCTTTTGTTGGTAAGCTTGAGCCGCAGCGGGAACGGATGTCCAAACTCTCCTTCCACATTGTACGTATATGTACAGAATTATTGACAGTATTGACAATGGAAACTGACGTACCGACTTAGCGGTCGGGCGAAAAAAAAAAATTCAAGTTTACTTTTACATTCGAATGCTGAAAACTTTGTTTCCTTCAAACTAGATTTTCGTCACTATTGTTAGTTAGTAAGTATTTATTGTATTGTGCCGTGTTTACTTTATGTAATTGAACGAACAATACGCCGGCGTAGATCGAACGTGTTGTTGTCGCCTCATTGTATCGTTGTGTTTGTGAAACGATCGAGTTTTCTTTCTAAACGTAACAGCAACAACAACAATAAATACTCTTCTAGGGAAGAGTTCCGATGATACCAGACCATTAGAAGGAAGAAGGCCTTTGGCCCACCATTTCCTAATGTTGTTTGTTGCGGAAAGTAGTAGAAAAATGGAAACTTGTGAGAAAAATGATGAACTTTACCTTTGTATTTTTCTCTGAAAGTTGCCCATTTTGCCCTTTTACTAAGCTTGAGCTACTTACATTATTTGTGTAGGTACTTTATGAATATTACTCCCATCTGACAATGTTATTATTGTTGTTGTTCATCTTGAATTGGTGTAATTTTGTTACTCACATACATATGATATTTGGATTGTACCTATGTATTTCAGGTGTAATATTTATTTGCGGAGGACCCTACTTGTCTTGGTTTCATTGGCCTAAACTAACCACATATTTGGAATGGCTGCTGCTGGTTGCAAAGGAATGGTTTGAATATAACAAAAGTAGGTTTGTTCATCTTTTCTCTTATAAGAAAAGCTTTTCAATAAGATGCAGTGACAGTGGTTCCAATACTTTGTTTACTCATACTAAACAAATTATAAATAGGTACAATAGTAAATAGTAATAATGTATTTGTAATGCAGCATATCAGTTGCTACTGTTGCTGTCATGGAGCAACTCCTGGTCACCTCCACAGCTGTATGTATGCTACTAGAGAGTTCCTATTGAAATTCCATTGCTTCATAAAATTGCTACTTGTTGATTGACAAATGCTTTCACAAGTATAAATAATTATTCAGATCATGTTGTCAGTTGCTATTGTTGCTGACTTGAATTGTTCACATTTATAGTAGTGAGATTTCATTACACTTTTTGGCTGTAGGCTCACCCCTATTGCTAATATTTTACAAGGTTCTTTACCCACCCTCAACAAATAATTAATATGAATTTCCAGGTGCTACTGCTGCACACAGTACAGTCCAAGAGCTGCCAATTGTTGCTGCCTGCCTGCACTGCTCTACTCTGCTCCGAGGCTACTCTTGAGAAGTCTACCCATACAACTCTTCACAGGACAAGTTCTATGATACTGTATGTTACTTTTAATACAATACTATACTCCGAGGCAGACACATTCTTTGAAATAGGCATATCCAACTTTGGGAGATGATGATGACAAGATGTATATGTCCTGAGCACCTTGTACCAACACTTACAAACGCTGCCAGGTACATGAAAGAGGAATGTATGTGTGTATGCATACCAAAAAGTAATACCTACCTCTAAGTGTAAACTGGGAGTGCTCTTAGATCTCTTTATCAGTGCTGGTCTATTTTTAACAGTTATTACTAAAATGCTTCAGCTGAGCTGTTGGTGCCAGCCAGCCAGCCAGCCAGCCAGCCAGCCAGCCAGCCAGCCCCACCCGAACTATGACCCCCCTCCCCCCAAATCCAAAGTCACGGGGTTGATAACGTCGGGCCAATGCCTCTGCCCACCCCCCCAAATGGAAATAAAAGGCGGTGCAAGTTTAAGTATATAATATGCTAATTTTAGATTTTAGGCTTACTATTTTTAATTGGAACTAAAGTAGCGGTTACCGGCCACTACTAGTGCAACATCCTTCACTGGTGAATTCACAAGTATAGGGGGTTGCAGCGCTTGTGCTGCAACCCCCAGGTAGCACGCTGCGTATTTTAAATGCGCAGATGACTCTCGCAGATTATCCGTACGCGCGATCCAAACGAGATCCAAAATGTATGTGTATGTCAAATGTTTATTTACCAAGTTTATTTCAATGTATGTAAGAAACGCATAGACTGAGAACCGTATGTATGTATGCGTTTCCAAGGGTTATCTTGCATTTCATGGGTATCTATCTCATAAACCAAATCGCTGGAAATTTGGATTTTGACCCTAAGGTTCTTCTGTGTCCACCCACCACACTCCTCACATCTGTGGTGGACGTGGAATGTATGTATGTATGGATGGACGTGTGTGTGTTATTTGGATGTGGTGTGTAGTATGTTATGGTATGTTGTATGTATATGTATTTAGCCAGCCAGGACTGCGTGCTGCGTGCGGAGTAGCAATGCACTTGGTGGGTTGGGGCCAGCAGGTATTTAGTTGATTCTTGTTTTTGACACATTTCAGCCGTCGCCGTTCACCGTTCGCCGTCGCCGTCGCCGTCTCCACCGCCGCCCTCGTCTTTCACCGTCGCCGTCGTCTCCACCGCCGCCCCCGTCTTTCACCGTCGCCGTCTCTGCCGCCGGGGTGCTGGAAATAATGTAATATTTTGTTTGACCAAGCTGTGTTTTTCACAATTACACACAGTACATAAGAAACATATGAAGGAAAAAACGTCCTGTTATCCATGTCGGGTGGGGG
>SJJU01000285.1:0-11303 GCA_012932125.1 Conopomorpha cramerella
TTTGACATAGTAAGTCATGATCAAAATGAGCAAAATCGGTTCAGCGAGCGGTTCACGAGTTTTAGTGTGACCTGTGCCGCAGCGTTGTTCTGAACTTGCGCGTCATAGAAACTTTGCTTTTATCCTGATTTCCTCATAGGACTTACGTCTGTTAAAAATGAGAATAGGTAACAATCTTAATGTTTTTTGTTGCTTTGTGGGCACCGCCTTTGTTGCCAGTAATGTCATTGAATTGTTATGCAATGTCACATTTAAACTGATACACTCCAAACATAAACAAAGGTTTCCTTAAAAGCAAGCCTTACTAGGTACGAAGTTTTCGAGTAGGCCTTTCGGTATGTATTCACAATATTTTCCTTTACCGTAATCGAAGTAAAAATTTTTATATCAAAAGTCTAAACTCAAAGTTAAATTCAAACTCCGGTAGTACGGTCACTGAAAAATGGCGGTGGTGTGATTATTGCTGTGCTGAAAACATATAATAGTCAACGTCGCAAGGACTGGGAAAGTTCAGGAGAAGACATATGGGTCACTATAAGTAATCCAGAAGGTTCCACTGCTCACGTTCTAGCCCTATGTGCCGCGTATCTTAGGCCTCCTGTGGATAGAGCTTCACTAGACGATTTCTTATCGAACTGTGACAGGAATTTTGAACAGTACTCAACGGTTTTTTCCGATTTTTGCTTGATAGGTGATTTCAATATGAGCAGTATCGACTGGTCAGCCACTAATACTAACACAAATCCCATATCAAATTTATTAATAGAATTCTCATTAGTTCATAATATCACTCAGAGGAACTATATACGCAACTGCAATAACAAAATATTAGATTTAGTATTTAATTTATATTCAAAATGTACCGTAAATTCCGCCTCAAGCGCATTATCTAGAGTGGACCCATATCATCCACCCCTTGAGATTGAGTTAACCAATTCCAAGCAGGACTTTCTGAAATCAAACCTCACAAAAAATAAAAAAAACTTTTATAAAGCTGACTATAATGCTATAAATATGTATTTGGATCGAGTGGACTGGCATAGAGAGCTATCAGGAACAGATGTAGATGATATGGTGGATAAACTGTATAAGCACTTAAATATTGCAATAGATCTCTATGTACCCATTTCAAGGAAAAAGGTAAACAAGTACCCGCCTTGGTTTAATGTAAATTTCATAGGTCTCTTAAAAGAGAAAGAAAAAATTAGGAAACGTTTTAAAAGATTTAAAAATCCAAGAGACCATATTGAATTAAAGTTACTGTCGGTCAGATGTGAGAAACTAGCAAACAAATACTATAAAGAATATATAAAGAATGTAGAAGAAAACATTGTGAAAAATACAAAACACTTTTGGTCGTTCCTGAAGAGTAAAAGATCTGGTTTATCGACATACCCCGCTACTATGACTAATGGTAATGAAACTACTTCAAATGGCACAGAAATATGTGAAATGTTTTCATCTTATTTTTCCACCATGTACTCTCCAGACTGCCCAGTAAACACTAAAGTGGCAAAAGACATCGCCCCATCGTCTAACTGTTTATCCTCCATAGTTTTATCGGAAAATGTTATTTCACAGAAAATTAAATGTCTAGACACTGCCAAAGGGGCTGGACCTGACAATATTCCACCCATTTTCGTAAAAAAATGCTGTGACACTTTATGTCTGCCTTTAAAAAACATTTTCAATAAATCACTTTTTCTTGGTAAATTTCCAAAACAATGGAAATTGGCTAAAGTAGTACCAATACCTAAAGGTGGCGATGAGAGTGATATAAGAGACTACAGACCAATTTCTATACTGTCATCACTTCCTAAACTGTTTGAATCTTTAGTTTGTCCCTATATTCAAATTTATTTCGACTCCTTCATAACAGAGCATCAACACGGATTTGTTAAGGCCAGATCGACTTGCACGAATCTTGTTAGTTATGTAGAGGCTCTATCAGAAGCTCTAGATAAGCAGAAACAAGTAGATGCAGTTTATACTGATTTTTCCAAGGCTTTTGATAGAGTATCTCATAAGACTCTTATACATAAACTCAGTGCGTACGGCGTCAATGGCTCCCTTTTGAATTGGGTACAGTCATATTTGACCGACAGAGTTTTCTTTACAGCCCTCAGCGGCCACGAATCTACAAGATATTCAATAACATCTGGAGTACCACAGGGTTCACATGTTGGCCCGATTCTCTTCAATATTTTCATTAACGATCTACCGTGTGCTTTCAGATCGTCTGTACCATATTTGTACGCAGACGATTTGAAAATAATCCGTGTTGTTGAATCTGATGACGACGTTGTGCGCTTACAAAACGATCTAGATATCCTTTCCACGTGGTGTAATGCCAACAAAATGTTCTTAAATCCTAAAAAATGTATACACATTAAATTTACCAGGAAAACATTAAAAAAGGAGTCTTCGTATTACATTAATAACACAAAACTACAAGAGGTTTTTGAAATTAGGGATTTAGGTGTTACATTAGACAGTAAGCTTACTTTTGTGCCGCATATTGATCAAATAATTAAAAAATCATCAAAAATGTTGGGTTTCGTAATCAGAAACAGTAGACTTTTCCATAACACAAAGACAAAAATAATTATTTACAATAGCTTAGTCCGTAGTAATTTGGAGTACTGCAGTACAGCATGGCGACCACATTTTGCAACACACATGATGGGAATGGAGAGAGTACAAAAGCGTTTTTTGTGGCATTTGACTTACGGTTCGAGAATGACGAAATCTTTAAAATCTTACGATAAAAGACTTAAGTACTATAAAATGAACTCTATCAAATCTCGACACAATATATTAGATCTCTCATTTATTTACAAACTACTGCACTCACAAATAGACTGCCCCCAACTTTTAAAGAATATAAACTATCGAGTACCTTGGAAAAACCCACGCCACGCTATCACTCCCCTAGCTCCACCTCTCCGCCGAACGGTCCATGGCGCCAACTCTCCTATACCCAGAATGTGCAAGCTTGTCAATCAGCTTGGAAGCCACGTCGACATAAACCACTATACGGTTGGGGGTAAATAATACGAGTACGGATGGTTACATACTGCTGTCGTTTATTGAGTAACAACACCTTAAATAAGTAAGAGTACACAAAGATACATATTGGTTATATAGTATGTACTTATACTACCACACCTCCCCGGTAAAAGAAAAATAAATAAACTTGTACAATGTTTATTTATTTTAACTTCTATCCATTAGGCATGAAAATAATTGCTGAATAACATAAGATGTTATATTGATTATTGTGAAGGGTATACAAATTATAATATCACTAGGTAAATACAAAAGTTGATTACACATGGAAAAGTTTCGTTCTATTTTTATGAATAATGTCTGGTTTACAATCCTTCAACACTTTGACATTTGATCCTAAGTCTTCGATTACAATGTACGGACCTAGATAAATTGGTTGAGTTTTATCACTAGAAGTATTTCTTATTAGAATTAAATCTTGATTGTTATAGGATATTGGATTACAATATGTGTCATATTTTATTTTTCTTTGTGCCTTAGATTTTAACAAATTTTCTCTAGCTTCATATTGAGCTACTTGTAGTCGGTACTTAAGTTCTAATGGATATGAATCATAGTTATACAACGGCTCTATCTGGTGACCTGATAAATTGCTAGGTATGTTGCATATTTTTCCGAATACCAATTCGTGCGGCGTGTACTTCGTTTCAGAATGTACCGTATTGTTGTAGGAAAAACACCAATACGGCAACCATTCACTCCACTGATTAGGTTGATTTTCAGACTGAATTCTCAGGTATGCACCCATTACCTTATGTGAATTTTCCAGCGCTCCAATGCTCTCGTGGTGGTAGGCGGTGGATGACACCTGGGATATATTCAATAGAGTACATACCTCTCGCATTGTAGCTGCTATGAACTCAGTGCCCCGATCAGTTGCTATCTGTTTTGGTATTCCGTATCTGAGTATAAAGTTTTCAACGAAGGACCTAGCAACACTGGTTGCATCTTTTGATTCTAGCGGATATGCTTCGACAAATTTGGATAGTTCACATTGAATGGTAAGTATATAGCAGAATCTATTTTTATCTTTAGATATTGGACCAACTATGTCTAAATATATTTTTTCAAAAGCTGTTTTAGCCGTGGTTGTTATTTCCATCGGCTGCTTTATTGGCAATGAATATTTTTGTCGCTGACACTTTTCACATTTAAGGACAAATTCAGTTACGTCTTTTTGAATATTGGGCCAATAATAATGTCTTTTTATATTATTAACCATACGCCTAATACCGGCATGGCCACTTGTAGGCAATAAATGATAGTCATTTAGTATGACTTTTCTGTCGTCAATATTGTTAATTTTTTGTACTCCTCTTACTACACATAGTCTTGGTCCGGACCATTTTTTAATGTCTTTTATTATTTTTATTATTTTATTTACCATGGTTTCTTGACTTCTACTTTTTATTACAATTAATTCAGTAACTTTTAATGCATTACAGAATAACCCTAAGTCTCTCACTAACTCGGCTCGCGAAGACAGTGACTGAGCATCAGGTTTCATGTAAATAACATTGGACTTGTCGTCGTATACAAAATATCTCGAGAGTTGTGAACAGTCTCTTAATATTATTTGGAAATCTTTGGGCTCACATAGACATAACTCGATAGATTTGTCAGGTTTCTTCAATAATTCCACAATCCTTGGGTGATCAGTCCTTAGATTGGTGGAAGTATTTTCGGTCACCTGTCGGTTTTCACTATTTTGTTCTTGACATTCATTCAATCTCCTTTGTGCACGAGTCATCACATTCATTAGCCTTTCATTCATACACTTAAGTTCTTCTGAGTCTAGCAAGATACGAGACAATGCGTCTGCAGTCACATTGTCACGTCCTTTTACGTACTCAATCTGGTAATCGAACTCTTCTAAACATAATCGAAATTTTAACAACCTGCTAGATGGATCTCGCATGTTATATAGGTATACTAAAGGTCTATGGTCAGTTTGGATTATGAATTTTCTCCCATATAAATAAGGACGAAAATATTTTACACTCCAGACAATCGCTAATAATTCTTTTTCGATTGTCGGGTAGTTCTTTTCGGCTTTATTTAAACTTCGGCTGGCATAGGCAATTGGTAACCCATTTTGATTGCACAGAACTGAGCCAATGGCAAAACCTGAAGCGTCTGTTTTTAGTATGAATTTATTTTCTGGTGAAAAATCGGGATATTGTAAAATAGGTGGATTACTGAGTGCTTTTTTTAATTTTTGAAAACTTTTTTCACAATCATTGGACCAAATAAACTGGGTATCTTTCTTTAGTAAATTGTTCAAGGGGGCTACTATGACGGCAAAGTTGTAAATAAATTTTCTATAGTAATTTGCGAAAGCTATGAACCTTTTGATGTCGTCAGCATTTTTGGGCTTTGGATAATTTTCTAACACTGTAACTTTTGCTGGGTCTGGACTGACACCGTTTTGGGATACTATGTGTCCTAAGTATAGAATTTCTCTCTGTAAAAATACACACTTACATGGATTCAACTTAAGGTTTACTTTACGCAATCTACTAAAAACACTCATTAAGTTTTTGTTGTGGTCGTCGAGATTTCTGCCAAAAACGACTAAATCATCTTGGTATACTAAACATTGTTCGTAAGTAAGGCCTGACATCGAAATTGTGATCATCCTAGAGAATGCACTTGAACTGGTTTTTAACCCCATCGGCATTCTCGTCATTTGATATTGACCAGTGCTTGTAGTAAAGGCTGTAACGTTCCGACTTTCGGGGGATAACTTTACCTGAAAATATCCTTGATATAAATCCAAATGTGAAAATAGCATAGTACCTGCCAACGAGTCTAATATTTCGGTTATGTTTGGGAGTGGGAATCTGTCATCCTGAACCTTTTCATTCAACTTTCTATAGTCAAGCACAATCCTAAACTTTTTCTCTCCACTCATATCTTCCCTTTTTGGGACTAATAACAAGGGACTCGACCATTCACTCGAACATTCTTCTATAATACCGTCCTGTATCATCTTGTCGATCTGTTTATTTATAATTTCTTTACTGGAATGTGGCAACCTGTAAGGCTTAGTATACACTGGACAACTGTTTGGTTTAAGATTAATTTTTTGTTCGTACATGTTTGTGTGAGTTAACTTATCACCTTCGAGATAGAAAATGTCGGGAAATTTAGCACAAATTGACTCAATAGATTTTTGTTCTTGTTCATTTAAATTTTTCAATTTAAGTTGTGATAACAATTTTTTCACTCTTTCCGAATTTATGAGTGGTCTACTGAAAGTACACACCTCATAATCACTTAATCGCGATAAATTCAAAACAAAAGGACTAATTTTAACTTCTGTGTCTCTGGTATTCAATATCCTTATAGGTAACCTTCCATTCACGGGCTTAGCAATTGTATTTGCTACTAAAACACCCTCGCATAGTTCTATAGACTTCACGACACATTCTTCCTCAAACTTTGAATTAACATAGTGTATGGATTCACTTCTGGGAGGTACATTAATATACAGACCTTGATTTGATAATAACTCAAATTGCAATTGTACCTTCGCATCATTCTTGTCAAATAATTCTAATGTGTTCAGTTCAAAATCTAACTTTCCTCTGAATTTAGTGAAAAAATCTGACCCTAAAATTCCATCTGTTTTGCATGGCAAACTATCGAAAACGTAAAATTTGTGCAGAAAAACTTTATCTTTGTAATTCAATTTTAAAAACACGAACCCTTTAGCTGATACATTGCCACCTAAACCTCGCACACGAAGTTTCTCAATTTGGTATGGTATGGCGTGCCTTGCCAATTCGTTGGACTTTATCGCTGACAAAGACGCGCCGGTATCTAATAGCCAGGAGTGTTTATGATTACCGACCTCTAAATAGACTTTGTTTATACTGTCACATGAGTAAATAAAATCAGTCACGAAAAAAATGATTCAAATTTTCGCCACTTGGGTGGTTTTGAACCTCCCCATTATTTTCAGATTCTTCGGTGATTACATGCACCTGACCTCGATGTAGGTTTGAAGTTGAACTACGACCGCGATACCTAGTGCCTCTGCTACGTGGATAGTCAGGGCGTGCCCTGAAACCCCGTTGTTGAAAACCACTGGCCTGATGGTGTCGAGCGTTGTCAGCATTTTGTTCTCGGCGCAACGAAGTATTTGACCACTGCCGACCCCTAAATGGTATAAATGGCCTTCTTGTGTACATACCTGTACCTCGTCCTCTCTGCATGATATAACCAGATGCTGTTGATGTAGAAGCCTGGACCGTTGACAGCTCCTCGTCTTTTGCTGCAGAAATTGCGTCCTTTATCGTGTCATAATTTCGGGCTGCAATTATAGTACCCAGCCTTTGATCGCGCAAACCATCTGAAAACCGTTTTATTGCGAACTTTTCATTGAGAGGTCGTAACACGTCATAAGAATTGGTATTCCCATCCGCCTGTGACACTGTAAGATTCACAAAAAGCTGTTCTACTTCTTTGCCAAAATCTTCAATTGACCTTGATCCTTGTTTTACATTTTGTAATTGTGTTTGCAAGCAAACTGGTGACCTTTTGGTCAGTAAAAATTTTCTCATGTCCAGGATCAGAGTATCAATTGATGTGTAAGCTTTATTTATTTTTAGCTTAGCAGACTGACTAAGTCGGCTTTTTAATACAAAATTGATCAGCAATTGCTTGGACTCGTCTTTTAACATTGAGTCATACATTTCAATGTTATCAATAAGCTGGTTTGTAACTCCTTCAGTGTCATTCATTATCGGCAGTAACGAACATGCCGTTTTCAGCGAAAATGATTCCATTATAGTATTACAAGATTCAACTTTCTGTTCACAAGGCTGAAAATCGTCTGAACTATCAGATGCAGAGTGATCCTGCTGACATAACAATTTTATTCGCTCGTATTCTTGTCTAACTTTTTCTATGATTTCAGTACATAGCCCTAAATTAGATACTTTTGTGGAGCTTACTTTTAGCAAGTCTACACAATTTTTAAATTCATCGTATAATTCATTAGCTCTGTCAATATACTGTGCACATGTTGCACTTTCTTTTCGCCTTATTGGACCTACTTTTACAAGGTACTTTCTTATACTCAATATTTCACAATAAATTTTATTTAAAATTTCTAGATCCATAGGCAAGAATACGTTTTGCTATATAGGTACTTATTAAAATTAAGGTATAATCATGATTAATAATAATTTATGGTTACATTGGTTAAATATTTTGTTATACTCACGTACATTTGTAGCTAGGTTCTTACATACGTAATATATTTCCGTACCTATATATAATTAAATAAAAAACGAAAAAAAATACAGTCCGCGGTTCACTTCATACTGGGATTGAGTCCGTCACGACGTTTGCCCTTGGTGGTTGAAATCCTCCGGTCAGCCTCCCGTGTACAGTTCGAAAAAACTCACTATTGATTTCACGCCTTATTAAATCCACCTGACACTTCCTATATAATTTCACCAGCACCACGATTAATATAATGATGAATCCACATATCATCAGCGTCTGGAGCAGATTGTTCGTGCTTATGTGCGAAGCCACGTCTTTCAGGATGGCATCGTTGTTGCCACCAGCAGCGTTTTGGGCGAGAATGACCTCCTCCTTTGATATTGTTTTGCCCATTTTATTTGAACTTGGGAGAGTTTTGCAACTCGCGTATCGCCAACAAGAAATTTACAGCAGCTTGATATAGCACGTAAGCCGTTAGTGCTAGCGCGAACACAATGATACACCATATGAAAGTTTTAGTCTCCATGTTGAAAAATAATTTGATTCTTCTAGGCACTCGGGTAACACATTTCGCGGCGCGACTGGCAGGGTCGCCATATACGGTTGGAGGTAAATAATACGAGTACGGATGGTTACATACTGCTATCGTTTATTGAGTAACAACACCTTAAATAAGTAAGAGTACACAAAGATACATATTGGTTATATAGTATGTACTTATACTACCACACTTCTTTCGTTCCTGGGAAGCTTTATGTCACTGCCCACTGGATCTATGGACATCGGAACTTTAGTTATAGTGGCTATGTTTGAACGAAGCTCTGTAGGTAGATGCGTGTTATATAGACGGGACATCAAATTGCTCTCATACAGTGAACAGGCAAGTGATTTGAGATAGCCTGCTAAGCTTAGGTGCATCTCTCTGGCCTTCGTATATTATCTGTGCATTATTGGCAGCCATATCAATAATTCTGAAAAAAATGGCCATAGGTCATCGGGTGGTGCGACGACTACAAGAATATACAGAACATTTTTGGTCCACCACATCTACACCACTTTTTGTTGAGTTGTAGTACTCTATAATTTCCGGCTTTTTTGAATTAGTATTGACTTCATTATCATGATGCATGGAAGAATACCTATAGCACAACCTCTTTGTTTTTCTTTGGGACATAGCTGACAAGTGTAGCATCTTTAGTAAAGCCAAATAATGAGGAATCGATCACTCTGTTCTTGTTTGGAAGAAATTCTGGAGGTATTTCTCGTTTGTTTTTTTTTTCAAAGTGCCAACAGTAGTTAGACCTCTTTTTTTCAGTTCTTCCATTAGTTCAAATGATGAGTACCAATTGTCCGTGGTGATATTTATATTAGTGTGATATATTGGTTTAGCTAATCGCAGAACTGCTTGAGTTGGTACTGACATTTTTTTTTCAGCTTCACTAAGACCCGAGCCATCAAAACCGCGTGCGAATATGCGTTGTAAATATAAAATGTTTTGGAATCGACCAAACACTGCAACTTTTCACCATACTTTCCAGGTTTGCTTGGAATGTACATCTTGTGCTTTGATCTACCTCTGAACTCGACCAACATCTCATCAATAGTTGCATTTGCACCAATAATATAGTTTTTCTGGCTGTTTTCGATAAATTTGTCAAGGATTTCTGATATTTGACAAGCTGGATCATCTTCTTTACGAGTTACGCGATCGGAAAAGTCATCGAAACGGAGAGCAAGTAGCAGTGCTAGGAATCTATTTCTTGACATTGAAGCTCGAAATATGCTTCTACCGGAACCATCAGTGGCAAAAAGAGATAGCACACTCTCTCTGTTAGACTTGAAAATAGCACTATATATCATCAACGACAGAAATCCTTTCAGTTCTATTTGATTGGTATCTCTAAAAGCATAATCCTGTGGGAAATTTTCGCGAATACATGCCAATTTTTTGTTGGTCCAGTTGAGCACTGTTTCTATCATGCTTTGATCATACATAAGTTGAAACGTCTGTAAAGGGTTCAACACCTCTTGTTGGTCACCACTACGTCTTAATATTCTGGGTAATCTCAGAATATTATGTGATTGTGTTCGCACATTGCTTGTTGGTGGTCTGGTAGACCATTTATGCCTATTTTTCCCATAGTAGTAAGTCTGATCTCTGTGTTCTGCCTGAACGTCATCTTCATCAGAGGAACTGGCCGAAAGTTCAGAATCTGTGTCATGGTCACTTGGAATGTACCCACCATCTTCCGAATCGGAGTCAAAATCAGGGAATTCGTTGCGAGATACAACAGGTATTGGTAATGTAGTATTTGTCAGCATTCCGGCTTCATTTTCAATGTCACTATTTTCTTCCTGCAACCATTGTTCTAGAACATCTGATACACCATCATCGTTGACGTTGATTTTACTTGGTCCAGGTCTATTTAAAGCCATGTTTATTGCCTAAAATTTACAAAAACATAATTAGATGAAATTAATAAAATACTAGCATAAAACACCACCATGGGTCTCCTGGACCCATATACACGAAGTAACTTACCACTGGGAGCACCGCGCGCGCAGGTCTTATCACTTACGTGTTCAACGCGTCACTGCAGGAATGTACTGGAATGCATAACGGCTTACGCGCGTAAACAACGAAATTACCCCCATTTAAAGTTTCGATGTGGGTCCATGGGTCCATGGGACCCAGGTAGTGAATTAAGGGTTAAAGCAGTGGTTAATAGCGATTCACAGGGTCAACTACGTCCCTTCTAAACATTCACGTGTTTGTAAAAAACATTTCGACTCTGACGATTGTATCCCAAACGTAAGATTTTCAGCTTTTTTAGGAGACAAGTTCATTTTCTTTTTTTTTCAGCTCATGCCAAATCTGTTTGTTTTCTGTGGGTGTTTTCTTAATATGCCATTCAGAATGCTCTTTAAGTCGTAAAATTGCATAACATACACAGGCTATGTGCTTACACACTGTTTTTGGTCCCATACCAGCGGCA